>JPKC01000188.1:0-12423 GCA_000750925.1 Pseudogymnoascus sp. VKM F-4518 (FW-2643) | reverse complement strand
AATGCTGCCATCAATGCTTCTGTACTTGGAAGGCCGCCTGGCTAAAACATTCAAGAGAGTCGTCTTGCCGCTCCCTGAAGGTCCCATCAGCGCGCAACATTCACCTTATTATATACATCAGTTATTTAGTTCCCGAGAAGTAACATCAGAGAGCCCTGACAGGATGAACGAACCGGCGTTTACTGTTCCTTCGACATTGTCCACAATAGTTTTTGATTGCTTGGTCTTGCGATCGTTCACAGTAACGGTAACACCGCGCCAGGCAATACTGCGGACGTTGGTGTTTACCAACTGCTTCTGAGCAACGGGACGCTGCTCAAGGTCCATGTTATTGATTGTTTAAATTTGAAAAGCTGCGACCAAAGGATGCAATGGGTGACTTCTGGTGTTACTATTAAATGTCCGGGCAGGATAGATCAGTAGATAATACAATGCTTTTGGTGCTTCTGTTTCGACTACTACTCCTTGGGGCGCGTCTCTGGTCAAGTGTAGCATTACCCATCCCAACACCAACGCACGCGTGACGAAGTCTATGGAGAATGGGGTGAGACAGCCCCTAGTACAAGAGCATAGTGGCAGTGGGTACAGAACAAGACGAACCAGTAAGTCAAAGTAGAGGAGGCCCATGGAGAGTGGGGGGGAGGAGAAGGACGGGCGGCGCATCCTGTCGCGTCACAGACGAGTCTCAGTTGGAATTGAAGCTATACATATTACGTGTTCGATCTTTTATGAAATAGCACTCTTTAGGTGCAGTTTACTTTCAAGTGCAAGGTCTAGGCTCTAGCTAAGGACGTTGCTCTAGAGACAATATTACTCTGCTGGCCGCCCAACCAAGACAGAGCCACAGACAGAGATATTTGGGTTAGGGGTCTGTCGCTTAGGGAGCGAATCAGATTGCGTAATTGCTACCTTGATCTGCCGATACCGAGCCACGCCAAGAGGCAAGAGGAGCCTTACACGTCTTCTGGGAATGCTCCTTGATTGCAGCAGTTCACCTGTCCATGCTGCGGCACCTCATGAACGATGGAATTGGTGAATGGTCATACTTGTCAGATACTGGAATAATATCTCGCTGACGAGCTGTGGCAAGAAACGTGCGACATAGAATGCGTACTGATAGTGATGATGGCTAGTCGTCCGTTATACATAAAAAAGGTGGTGGGCATTGTAACCCACACAAATAGATGAAGACGATGTTATTGCTGTAGATGTACGTGGCAAAAGCTCTTTCCCTCTCGTGTCTTGGAAGGCTGCTTATCTAACCTAAGACAGTAGCCCTTATCAACCTATTAACTTTGGCCACATCCTCTGCAATCTCGGGACCTGGCTCCCTATTGTGTGTAGCCCACCTGAAAGCATCTCCTCAAAGATGCCCTGCACTTTCACGGTAAGAAAAGATAGCCTTCCAGTCCCACTTCGGACTCCTTTCATCGGCCTTAATTCGGGAGCGTCGACGCCAGGCCGGCTTTGCTGCTCAGCGTGTCTGGGTGCTCCGCGGTATCATTCAAGTCCTACTACTTGAGCTACTTGATCAGAATGCACCGAGAAATCTATTTCGAACGAGACTACATACATGGATTGCTTCCCAGCTTTAGGGAAGTTGCGCGTGTGTAATCTTCTGTGAGTCCTCAGAAGCCTTTAATTAGTTAGTATGAATTGACTATAATTATCAAACCACTGTTGAACAATGCCTTCAACTTGAGCTTCAACCCGCTGTTGAGCTATTGGCTTCGTTTTTATAATGTGGGAATCATGAAGCTCATTTTCGAAAAAAATTGTAAGCCAGCTATATAAATGCGGTGGTTTTGGGTGCCGAATTTAGCAAACTGCAGCGCCGTCATCTACTTCGTAGCTCCAAGCCCTTGCTTATATTGGGTAGTTATCCTTAAAGAGCCTTCGTTTGAGCTACTGCAAGGAGCTTATTCCTCCTCCTCGGCCTACTCGTACACGATTCAGTCGGCGATTGGAGTGTTGACTTTGGGACTTTAAAAATCCGGCTTGCAGCAGCTATGGATTCCGAAGGGTTGGCAGTAAGCCATTCACGAGCTTCAGATAATATAGGATCTTTCATTTACATAGTTGTGGTATACAAATTACTGCCTACAGCTATGTTGAGGTTATGGGCGGTGATTAGAAGTGGAGGTGAACGCCGTCCGCTTCCGCGAACGCCGTTCGCTTACCCCGACCTTGAGTGAAACAAAAGGTCGGTCTTGACGGTTACTTGGTATCGCTTGATTGCAGTCGCTCCCTTCAACGAGAGAAGAATACCCTCTTTGGGTCCGCCCCTCTTGGCGGGCTGGCCTTGCAGGACTCGACTCTGCTCGAATCGAGACCGGTGTTGGCGCCAGAACTGGAGGACTCACGAGAGGACACATCGCGCTCAAAAAATATTTCGGCCAATTGAGCCATGGAAAAGGATAACAGTTCTGCATCTGAAGTATCAAGTTCCCATCTACTAAGGAGGCATAAGGCCCCCGATGGCCGAACAGGATGCGAGATTGCCCTCCTCCTTGGAGGTCGTTGTTGGGAGGAGTAGCCAAGAAGGGGCAGCAGCCATTTACCAGAGATTTCGCAAAGCGTCGCAAAAGCAAATACTATGAGGCGCGTGGAGATCACAAGTGAGACTCCAGTGCACGGAGCCCTGGAAAGGTCCACTATTGGTACGCTGATACAGCACACAGTGAAAGAGTCGGATCACTTTCCTGCAGGTGCGTGGACAGCTATGACCCTGACGGAAAATCAGACTTGCGTCTCACCCACTTAGCCAGTTCACAGTATCGGAACCTCAACAAAATGAATGCGTCGCAGATGTCGTATCCGACATAACAAAAGGAATAAAGCGCGCTCGACTAATTTCGACTATTTCAATCCACAATCCCTCTGGAGCTTCCAAATTTTGCTGTCGACACACATCACTAGCTGAGCTGCAACTTCTTGTATTCTCTTCATTACCCCCCAGCACACAACCATGAACTGGGAACGTTGGTCCACCGTTTTCATGCCAACCCCTTCTGGTGACCAAATATGAAATAGGTAACTGACAGCAATCCTCCGCAGATTACGTCGACAGGTAAACCTTCTCGATCCTCACGAGCGCCTCCATACGTATCCGAGGGCAGGAAATACTAATGGAATACAAACAGCCTCGTTGCAACTGGCCACCTGGACAAGGGCGCCATTATCAGCGCCGCGGGCGATTCAGCATGGGCCGCCTCTTATGGCTTCGAGGTATTTATTAGACATCCGCACGACGCGATACGACGAGGGTTGACAGAGAGGGGGAACAGCTCAGGCCTGACGAGACGAAGGCTATCGCCTCCATTGTTAATGGCGACGTTGTGCCGGAGGACAAGGCCTACGCTGATGGTCTCTACGTTGGAGGGAGCCAATACACCGTGGCTCGGGCCGATGGCCAGGGCATCTACGTGCGATCGGTACGTGAATTATACGAGTATTCAAAATACCGGAGTAAATGGTACTGATACTAGTCAATGTCAATAGGGCCGACTGGGTGTTGCTTTCGCCAATACCAAGTTTGCTATCATCATCGGCCACCACGGTGAGTCCCAGGATGCCGACAACGCTTCCTCTACCGTCGAAGGTTTGGCAGATTACCTCCGCGGCCAGGGATATTAGTAGGCTAGACCCTACAAAGCTTAGGGTTTAGGTGCGAGTCAGAAGGGAAAGGCTACTTGATCAGAATGCATTGAGGAATCTATTTCGGAACGAAACTACATACATAAATTGCTTCCCAGCTTTAGGGAAGTTGCGGCGTGTGTAATCTTCTGCGAGTCCTCAGCTGCCTTTAATGCTCGTTCTTGAAGTATGCGCGATGTTACCAGCAGAACCTCTCGTGCTTTTTCAAGTTCCCGGATCCGCGTTGCTTCTTCTTCGCGAAAGGCTTTCGTCTCAGTCAGCAGTTCCGCATTCTCTCCTTTAATTCCCATCATCTCTATCTCCAGAGCCTCTCTTATAGCCACTTCTGCATTAAATTTCTCACGCCATTCTTTAGCGCTAAGTTGAAAGGTAATTTCATCGCTGGATGGATACTCTCTACTCTTCTCTGGTGCGTCAAAAGCTGCGATTGTTGTAACGAGTCGCATTTCTGGATCATAGTCTGCAGCGCCTTTTCCGAGCACAGCCTTGAAATGAACTCCAACTCCGTTGCACAGGTCGATATAGGCCCCAGTCGAGTGCTTGCTTAGTTGTTTATTGAACAATGCAGCCTTTCCAGCTGTTGAAATGCTCCATTGATACAGGTCCTCGGGTTTTGTTATGAGCTTGACATCGATGTGTGTGTGTGTGTGTGTGTGTGTTTAACGTCTATGCGGCGCACGCGATCTTGTCGCGTGTCCTGTGACCCCAAAGGAGTATAAGACGCCCGGGGAGGAAGGCCCCTGGGCTTCTAACTAGGTTATTTACAGGGTAAGGTACTAGTTACATGTTGGTTCTACAAAGCCGTATTTCTACCGTTCTACAGCGATCTTTTGGTGCTCCCTTGGGAGAGATTGTTGGTGTTGCCCTGCCCTGTGCAACTGGTCGCCCCGTGCCGTTGACCCTAACCCCCTGTCCCGCCTGCATCGCCGCCATGTTGTTTTAGAAGGGAAGTGTTATACAAAGGAAAATTCTACTTAAGGAAATAACATAGGAGATTTTGTTCGGGTGGTACTACTCGCGGGGGAGCTATTGCCCATAGTCTTCCCTTGAGTGGGTGCGGCAGATGTCTACAAAGAATCTAGAGCACGTAAGCCAGTTGGCTAGCTTGATAGCCCCCTTTGAGGTGCCTAGTAGCCAGGGGATTGCTTCTGATGCAGGGGTTCTGCCTATGAGCTTGCGTAGTGTGCTCTTTTTGCAGAAGTAGAAGTGCAGGGGGGTTTTAGGGCGTCCGCAAGAGCAGTTGAGAGTAGCGTCGGAATGTGAGAACCGCTCGTGGTAGGCGGCGAAGTCACCATGGTGTGTACGGGAGGCCAGGATGCGGCCTAGGGCGCCTCTTTGCAAGTTGAGCTCGTCGAGGTGAGGGGAGTAGTTGATCTGCAAGGAGTTGTAGTCGTCGGGGGCAGTGGTCCGCCAGAGTTGCAGGGTAGTTCTTTTTGCTTTTGCGTTGGCGATGGTTTTGAGTGAAGCAAGCGTGCAGGTGGCGTTGGCGGGTGAGGGGAGGGCTGCTCCCTCCTTGGCGGCTTTGTCTGCTTCTTCGTTGCCCGGGATGCCAAGATGTCCAGGGACCCATCGGATTCTTACTGCTCCTGGGAGGGTGTGTGGTAGTCGTGGGCGCAGCGGCCAGTCTTGTGCTACCCTACGGAATTCGTCGAAGACGGATTGTGAGGAGCCGGTCGAGTGTGCAAGGAGTCGGCTTGCAACTTCAAGGTTGTCTAGGAAGACCCAGAGGTCAGTTGCTAGTCTGGCCGAGGGGGCTTGGAGTGCTGCCTTTGCCCCTCTAAGTGCTGCATGGGCTTCTGCATCGAAGACTTCCGCATGCCGGCCGAGGGAGAACGACCTACGGTCGATCTGTATCCCGTACTGGTAGGCTACGGATCCGCCACCAGTGGCCCCGCCCGTGGACCCGCTCTTTGACCCGTCTGAGAACACTTGGATGTCCTTTGGGGGAATCGTAAGGAGGAAGTTTGTGAAGTCCGCTGCTGCGGCTTCTTTAGAGCGGCCCTGTGGGGCGCAGACCCGGCTTGCAGTGGCCGTGCGGGGTTCGCGTTTGGTCCAAGGGGGGAGTGCAATTGGGTTGACAGTCTCGGCCTTGGGCAGGGCTAGCAACAGCCGTGCAAGCCGTGTTTTCGGCAGGCCAGAGTTTTTAATCCTAGAGGCCCGGATGCAGAGGGGGTGGTCAGGGTCGAGGCGGGCTGTGCGGGCTGCAAATGTTTCCGCTATTAGGTTGAGTTCAATCTCTGGTGGGCGCAGACGGGATTCCCTATATAGGGCAGCCGTTTGGGTTGTGCGGTATACAGGGAGGGTTGCCCGAGCGCCTGCTAGCACGACTTTCTCTAGGAGTTTTAGATGGGAGTCTACTTGGTTGGATGTCCGTTTGTTTCCGGTCTGTCTGACCCTTCCGGGCCACCAGGTTTCCGCAGCGAAGTATCCCTTCTTGAGCACGCAGGCCGTGACGGCTCGCTGTACGAGGATTGGGGGCACTCCGCGGGTGGTCTTTCCTAGTGAGCGGAGTGCATTGCCTACTACTAGAGCTTTTGCTGACAGGATCTGTACATGCTGTTTGAATCTAAGTTTTCTATCAAAGTAGACCCCTAGCCACCTAAGGGGGGCTGTTGACTCTTGGACTAGGTGGGGCCCTAATGCAACCGGAGGGCTCCTGTCCGGGGGGGGGTCTGACCTGCTTCTAGTGAAGTGTATTAGCTCCGACTTTTTGGGGTCAAACGTGATTCCTTCCGTAGTGCCCCAGTCTAGGATTTCTTCTAGGTAGGTCCGGAGGGTGTCGCTGTTCGATGCTATGCTTAGGGAGATTGCTAGAAGGCCAATGTCGTCTGCATAGCCAAATCTTCTCTCTGGCGAGCCTAGCCAGAAGAGCGGCGCGATGTATAGCATGAATAGAATGGGAGAGATGGGAGAGCCTTGGGGAAGCCCGCATTGTATGCTTGTCGCCGGGCCTGTTTCGCCATCCATCCGGATTTTGACCGCCCTACCTGTTGTGAATGACTGGATCCATAGGACTAGGTGGTTTGGCCAGCCTTGTTCCCGTAGCCTCCGGGTTAGCCTGCCTGGTAGTACGGCGTCGAATGCGCCTTTGACATCCATGGTGAGAAAGGATGCCTTTTGGCCGCAGTTGAGGGCTTCTTCAACGTCGTGTGTAAGGCAGGTGGTAAGGTCCACCGAGGAGCGCAGTGCGAGGGCACCAAATTGTTGGCCTCCTACTATGTGTGAAGTGATGGCTATCCATGAGATTTTCCGTGCCACTAGTCTTTCCAGGCCTTTCCCAATTACGGAGAGTAGGGCAATTGGCCTATATGAACGGGGCGAGGTGCGGTCTGCTTTATTTGGCTTGGGGATTATAGCTAGTATCGCTGTCCGGAAGCACAGGGGGTGGTGTCCTTGGTCTAGGCAGTGTTGGAAGAGGCTGAGGATATGCGGCTCGATTAGCGTCCATGCCAGTTGCAGGATCTTAGTCGGGATCTCGTCTAGGCCTGGAGCCGTGTTCCCTGCCTTTAGGATCGAGTTGCGGATGTCCTGAGAAGTGATCTTAGGGAACTGGATGGCCCTCGCTGCAGTGGTTGGGGCGTCGAAAGGGATGTCCCCTGCTTCGGCCGTGTTGGTAAGTAGCTCCTTAATTAGCAGGTCTCTCTTCTGGGTTATGGTGACGGCCGGAGGGGCTGTGCTGTCCTGAGGGTCCACAAGGGGAGGACTGCGGTACTTCCCAGTTGATTCGTGCCATTTGGTCATTCTGAAGACGTCTTTTATTTCTCTAGTATTGTCTAGCTTTTGTGCCCAGTATCTTGCCTTGGCTCTCCGGACCGTGTTCCGGAGGTTCTTGGCTGTGTCGTCGTTATGGAGTAGCCTGTTCTCTTCTACCGCCTTCCGGCAGTCGGAATCCCACCAGGGCTGGCCAGTGCTTTGTCCTAGAGTGCGCTTGGCTGAGCCTACAAAAGCCGCGCTGATTTGGTTAGTTAAGTCAGTCGCCGTAGAGTCTAGTGTTGCCGTCGGGGTCCAGCCAGGGGGGAGTGGGGATAGGAGGGACGTGGACAGCAGTTGTAGAAAGAGCTTTTCGTCCAGAGTGTCGAGTCTGAGCCTCTTGGCCGGTTCGGGCGCTCTGGTGTTCCATCCAATGGTGGTCTGCATAGGGCAGTGGTCAGAGGTTGCATCTAGGTGTTTAGCCCTTACGGTTCTGGCGGACAGGGGGCCTGCAAGGAAGGCAAGGTCTAGTGTGTTTCCGTCTCTGTGGGTGGGTTTCCCGACTTCGGACGTAAAGAAGAAGTTATTGCCATCTAGCCAGCTTACAAAGGCGTTGGCCTTAGGTGAGGGATTGTGTTTCGCTGGGTTCCAGTGCGGGTGGTGGAGGTTTAAGTCGCCCGCAATTAGGGTCGAGCGCCATAGCGAAGTGGGGAGTTCCATCAGGAGGTCTACAGCCTCGCCCGCATCTGTTGCGCCTTGAGGGGCGTTGTAGATGTTGGTGATGATTAGAGTTGGGCCGTTGCTGCGCTGGATTTGGAGAAAGAGGAGGTCTCGGGAGGAGCAGGGTCTTAATTGTGTTGTCTTGAGACCGGTGCCTTTGCGGGTATATGTCATAACTCTTGGCCGAGTGGTCCAGGTGTCAAGTGGGGTAAATGTTTCGTACATGGGGTGAGCCTTGGTTATTTTCCGTGTTCGGTCCTTAGAGATGTATGGCTCTTGGATTAGAAGAACTTCTATTCGAGCGTTGTCGGCTAGCGCGAGCGCTATGTCGTGTGCTGTGGCACCCCGGCCTACATTGACTTGTAGGATTTCTAGGGGTTTCGCTGGGCGCTGTGGGTGTCTATACATTAAAGGGTGTAGAGAAGATATTCTGGCCTCCTGCTAGGAAGAAACGCGTGGGGGGGCCTGTTGTCGAGGGAGGGACTATTGGAGCAGGCCTGGTTGGGGTTTTGGGGGTGGGGGAAGGCGGGACGGCCTCTTCCTCCATGGGGGTATCCGGGGCTGGTATCCTGGAGCAGAGGGCAGCAGCAGCCGCCCTTACTCGCGTGGATTTACCTGCCTTTGTTATGGCTTCCCTTTGTGATTTAGTTTTTGGGACGCCGTGTACAGGGCGGAGGGGGCATTCCATATTGTCCGCTGCGTGGGGCCCGCCGCAGTGTAGGCACCTAGCTGGGCATGTGTGGGGCCCCTCGGTGGTGCAGTTGGTGGAGTGGTTTCCCTCTAGGTGGTTATTCGAACCACATAGGCGACATCGTTGTGGTCTAGTGCAGCTCCGGGAGTTGTGCCATAAGTAGCACCTTGTGCATTAGGTAGTCTTGGGTTTTAGGAAAATAGGGTGTGCACTTGCGGTAGTACCTAGTATACGGAAGGATCGGGGGATGGGTTTGTGGGTGGCAGCCAAGAAGTGTATTGTCCAGCTGGTGCTAAAGAGCCCGGACTCTGTGCTTTTCTTGGTCTCCGTTGCCCGGATCGCGGTTTGGCCAGTTGAGTCCTGAATTGCTGTTATAACCGAGTCAGCCGTAACAGTGCTGTTTTCTAGGCGGTTGAGACCCCCTATAATCCGAACTGTGCGGGGGACGTTGTCTAGGCGGTATGTGTTCCATATTGCCTGTCTTTCTATATGGCAGTTCCCAATGAGACTAGCCATCTGAGCGCTGCACTCTTCGAGTGTTGCAAGGGCCTCAATGGACCTGGTGCATAATGCGAATCCAGAGTTGACCGCTTGTACCTCGCTCAGTAGGTGTGCTTTGGCCCCTAGTCCTGCCTTTAAGGAGGTAAAGACGGCAAAAGCTCCAGCTTCCCGAGCTGGGTGTTCGAGGCCGATCCTAACAAATAGTCTAGTGTCGGGGCGGGCGGCGGCGAGCTTTGTCGATCGAGGCTGCGGCTGTTTATGTGTCTGTGAAGGCTGATTCTTCGCTGGCAAGGCCGTAGCTTGCGCAAATGTCTTCTGCCCTGCCGTGGGGTCCGGGGAGGGGCAAGGTGTGGGGGGGGCCTGCGGGCCCGAGAGGCCCTTGGCCAGGGCTGGTAAGGTCCGAATGGGAGGCGTAGGGATGATTCCCTTGATATAGGCGTCGAAGTGCCTATTTGCAGTGGCTGTGATCTCCGAGCAGAGGGCCGCAAGAGGTTTCCTTAGGTATGCAGGAAGTCTCCGAACTTCATCCATCTGCATGTAGTCATCCCATACTTTAGTCAATGGGCCGAAGATCCGTTGACCTTCTTTTGTACGGGCAGTGGCCGCCTCCACTATCTTGAGGAGGTCGTGGGAAAGGGTTGGAGCCGGGTTTGGGCTTATAACAGGGGGAGACGTCATTACGGGCGCGATATCGCGTCCGTAAAGGACCTCTGAGGGCCTTGCGGCTTCTAAAACCCTTATATCCAGGTATATTAGGTATTTATTTCTATTAAAACGCGTAGAATCGCGCTTTTTCGTCTCCTGAGTTCGTGATGATGCGGCGAATGGATTGTATTCAACTACAAGTAGCTAGATACAAGTTGGGTTCACCAGCCTCATACAAGGCCCCAACGATAACTTTCCCCCCTCATGGTTTTGCTCAACGCTCACAACTCTTGGGGTTCGGGTTCCAGCCCAGGCAAAACCTTCACCCATATCCCATCCGCAGTTTGCTCCTTAAGCCTAATTCAACAGCAAAGTCAAAGACTCTCCATTCTCCTATTAGACCGACATGCGCATCCGTCCTCTCGGGCTGCACAGACAGTGTCACTGTCGCTGCCATTGTGCACCTCGCCCCAGGTTTTGAAGCCCTTCGCGATACCTGAGCGAGTCTCCCCATCTCAGGCCGGCCATGTCTCGCAGCTCTGCTCGAGAGGAACCCCTAGCCAAGCAGCGACTCTCTTGCGTTTCCAGCCACTAACCAATACGTAGCGTCTGTCTTCTTCATCCCTGCCACTCTGCTAACTCCCTCAAACCTAGGCTCGCCTCCCGTGTTTCCCTAATGCCAGCTGCTCCGTGGTCCGACACCTTGTATTGCTTGATCCGTAAGACTCGCCGTACGCGGCGCCCCGCGCAAACAAGCTGTTGTCATAAGGTAATACCCTCGCACCCATCCCAGATGGTCATTGGGCCCGCAGACCCGGAGGTTGTCGCTCGTTGCTCTATACCGGACGTCGAACGCCTCCACATATCTCCCTCCACAAGATCTTCCCTTAACGACGCTCTGCAATAAAGCCTTAACGATGCGCAGCTCTAGTCTTCGATTGTTTCGCTCGGTTTTTCGCTGATGAGTGCGTTGGGTGACACGTTACGGCTCTGCCGTTCCGAATGCCCGCGGCTGAAAACTCTGCATCGCCGTACCAGAGGTGTCCTGTCTACCACTGAAGCACCAGTTCTGCTCATCAAAAGTTGTATGCCTCTTAAGAGCCTCGATCCCTACACGAGTAAGTGATAGTCGGATGGTTTTCATACCCATTTTGATGGTAGTCCTCTGTTCGTCGTGACCTTGGTCGCACCGCGCAATCCACCCGCGCCGGGGCAGCGACGACTACCACCACCACAACGCTCCATCGTGAGACTCATTTGGCTCTCCTGTAAACAGAAGGTTCGTAGCCGGCACCACGTACAGGTAGAGCTCATCGCCGGCATGTTTGACATCGATGGGGAGTATAGCAAGCCCAAGTTGGGAGTCTGGTCACATGACACAATTAGATATGGCTTGCTATATACCGAGTACACTCACGAATGTGATTGGCTAACTTCTCCCTGCACTCTGTTCGCCATTTGGCCCTTTCCTGGTTGCTGGTTCGAGGGCAGTTCATTTTGATCACATATTTCACCTGCCGCCATAGCGCCATGTTATATTTACGTGGTCGTGGTGGTTTACTTACGCGTGGTAGCACCTTGCAGCAGAAAATTGAGGTGTGTGGTCAACATCTGGTATCATCGGGTGGTGACCAGCAGATCGCTGCTCTTTAAAATCTACAAGAGACTTGAGATGCGCGTGAGCGCTGCCATCTCGTCAATAATCCATACTTTAAAGCGTCTCGATTTTATAAGTAGGCAATCTTTGCCATGGGATATTTATGTGTTCGTGATGGTACTTTGGAGCAATAAATTGAATTCACCATAGTTAACAGTAACTTCTATAAGCGATAGCTAGCTATTTCCGCACGCTTAAAGTCAAAGTACTCATCATTTTTCTCGGCACGGCTGGTTTCTCGCTACGTATGGACGGACGTTAGATAGCTATTTCCGCACAAAAGACACATATAAACAGAACTCACCGGGGCCCATTCAAGAGTTGAGCAAGCACAGTGAATTGCACACTATAGCTGCCTAAGGACTCTGCCTCCACCCACTATCTCATGTCTCGACAGACCCGTTATAATACATCGAGTAGGTACACTCACGATGTGATAGTAGCATGCTTGCCAGACGTTAGTAACATCTTCGATAGACTTGAAAGATTACGAACCGACGATGAGCCATGGTAGTTGCCGTGGCCTTGGGAGTAACCTAAGCTTGGAGACGTAGGCGTTCCATTTCCTTTTCTAGTGACTCCAAATCACTGGTAGAAGTGCCAGAGATGTTGCCGTTGCGAGGATCCTGAAGAATAATAGGTCCGGAAGATGTGCATCTGAGGTAGTGGAGACGCTGCTTCTCGTTGCGAAAGGTTAACATTTCAACGCCTTCGAATGTTATTCAGTCGGCGACTTGTTTTTACTGATGGTATCGGAGGTAGTAGATGAGAGGTGAAGAAGTGAAGAAGTCTCGCTGGGGAACTAATGGCCTTTTATAATGTTAATGGACCCTTGCACAGTGCTAACCCTTTGTAGATGTCT
>JPKC01000187.1:0-12162 GCA_000750925.1 Pseudogymnoascus sp. VKM F-4518 (FW-2643) | reverse complement strand
TTTAGTGTTTTGGTGATCGCTTCGCTTGTGTGATCGCTTCGCTTGTGAAATACGTTACAATTTGATATGGCTGCTGCAACCATTTTTGGTGATCCGCTTCCGTAACCTCTGGTGGGATCGATCCTGGTAGATCCGGACCACTCAAGTGTAATGTCCTCCAACCAGCCACCTGTGAACAGACTGCATGAATGAAGTTTCACAGCCTGTATATAGCCTGGCCGACACGAAGCTATGCACAAGAGCGTGGTGGGATCGCAGATAGGTTAGGCTGAAGCAGAGTCCTCTGCCTCAGCTCATGTGACTGGCGGGGCATAGTGACAGCACAATTGGCAACAATAAGTACTACCTCAAGAAGTCATCGTTCTTCTGCTACCTGCGCTTTGCCCTCCGCCAATTTGTCCCGCAGCTCTGCTACCTGCTCTTCCATTCTGGTATGCAGGTTGGCGATATTTATCCGAGGTAGCGTCGGCGACAATGGCTCCGAAACTTCTGCGTCGTATCGGCATGATAGTTGTAGGGAGAACAGGCCGGCTTTGATTCTCGCTCCAGGTACCAGGTTGATACGTTGTACAACGTAGATCTCAACGCGGGGTCTGCCCCGTTGGGCCAAACTCACAGTCCCACTCGATCTTCAACTTGCCCAAGACGCTGGCATCTTCCCGCCCAGCCGTCGTCATAGGAGGAATGGCAGACTACTATCGACGTCCTATCACTACTGAAAAGGGAAATCAGGAGGGATCATATACTAGGGTCGCATCCCAATTCAGCTCGGAACTTGTGCCTTTTGCTCACTTCATAGGGTTTCAGTATGATTCAGTCCAAGGCCTGGACTTCTTCCTTGATGCTGTTAGGTTCTGCCACTCTTTGCAGGTTAAGCTACTATTGCAATGTCTTATGCGTTGTCATGAGAAGATGCTGGTATTTCATAGCAGTATCCAGAATGTCTCGGAGCAGAAGCAGGTGCCAGCTGCAGGGTGTCTTGTTTGGTGCAATTGGAATATGAAATTAGGCTCAGCCAGTCACAATCTGAGACGACTGGTGCCAGACCCTGGGGAGGTCGCTCAGGGTGATTCAAACCTTTCGTATTTCGTCCAAGACTAACAAGCTATATATAATCCGTATCTCATCTGACCCCAGCGTTCATTAAGTTACTATAACCATACCCCATCTACCGCAAAGAGCGTGATCCAAGCTATGAACGGTCTATTCGGTTCTTGGGGTCGATCGTGGCTCATGTCACCTCGCGCATTCCAGTATGCATGCGCGGCCAGCGGCATCCTCAGCGCCATCACTGGCGCTGCTGCCTTCATCACATCAGGATTCTTACCCCCAATGCGTCCCGACTGGACTGCTGAAGAAACAGTCCAGTCCTACCGCGACCACCACAAGGGCATTCAAGCGGGAGCATCACTGCTAATCGTCTCGGGCATGTTCTTCTTACCCTTGACGGCTGGTATCTTCTCCCAGATGAGACGCATTCCCAACCTGCATAGCGCCGTTCCTGCTCTACAGCTTGGCTCAGGGGCCGCCGCCATCTTTGCGTTCATGATGCCAGGTGTCATCCTTGCCTCGGCGAATTTCCGACTCGACCGCCCTGTTGAAATTACGCAAGCCCTCAATGAACTTTTCTGGCTTACGGTTATGATGCCGTGGCAGCCATTAATGATGCAGTCCTTTGCTCTTGCATATGCCGTCATTGCTGATACCCGCCCTAAGCCTCTTTACCCGAAGCCCATGGCAATTGTAAATATCGTTGCTCCTATTGTCTATATTCCGCCGCTTACGGTGCATTGCTTTACAACGGGTCTGTTAGCATGGAACAGCGTTTTTAGCTTTTGGGTGCCGTCTATTGCTTGCGTCATACAGCTGCTCGTGGACTCTGTGTACCTTGCGAAGGCTGCAAATGAAGAGACTGAGGCAATTGAGAAGGAGTGTTGACCCGAAGGCGGATGACAAATCAATCCGCCGGACACTTGTCAGAAGTCGCGAGGAACACGGATTCTATCAACACCGTGGACTCTTCACCACCACCAGAGAATGGCGATTGGCCTACGCCTTCGAGACGCACCTCACGCGTACTCCGAAAGTATACTGACTACTCAATACGACAAATTGCGCAACGGACGGGTATCCCAAAGTCGACTGTCTTCCCATGTCTCTGCACCTACCTCACGGTCAGCTCTAAAGCTCGAAACAGGTCGTAAGCATAAAGCTAATAGCGGCACGATTGATAAGATGATCACAAGTCTACAAGGCCACTACAATGAAAGGAATAAGCCATGGGAAATACTAGTTAAGGAATGGAATTTATCAATTTCTGCACGTACACTTGCACGAGAATACTACTATAACTCGCGATGAAAAGAAGGTACCTTTGTAGAGGTAGAGAATGTGAGGTATTTGAAAACTGAAGAGTGGGATAGGCAGACTTCAAGGAAATGTCTATAAAAGCTCTGACTTCTACTGCAATTGAAGAAGGCATCTCCTGCCCTTTATGGAGCCATGTTCTGGTGGTGATCCGTGATCGTTGTTGACTCATACTACACTCACAACCACTGTCGCATTCAGATGCACCCTGCATCGTCTAACCCACACATCCCTTGGCGCTGCTAATCCTAACCACCTCAAAGGAGTGATCGCAAACTGTATACAGAGCCGAATAGGACTCTTCCCGCAGAGCGCCATGGAACAACCCAATCACTGTGCACTTACTTGTCCCGTAACATATCTCGGAACTAAAATTCAAACCCAAAGACAACTGACCTTTATAATGTTCTTCTGTCCATTCCTAGACCTTGTGTAGCGTTGTGATAGTGGGTTGTGCTAAGCTTGTTAAGGCCGACATGGCTTTAATGGTTTCAGTTCACGATTTATCACCGTGCGTGCTGTCAGCGTACTAACACAGATTGAATTGCACAGCGCAGCCAAGCTCATCAGATTCGGTTAGCACAAAGCAGCCACATTCAATAATGCACAACAAAAGATTGATTCCTGTTTTTCAAATTGTCGGTGCTGTCACTATGGAAAGTCAGCTGTAAGTAAGAACAGGTCCGAGTTTTAGCTCAGCACAGATCGTTTAGTATTGAAGCTAGGTCTTCTGTGCTGCACAGAACAAAGAAGAGGCATATATTCACACCTATTGGCACGATCGCCAGTCACTTTTCTATATCTTCATATGGATGCGCATTCACTATGGATATGATGAGGCGGGTGATGAGGTGAAAGCAGAGCAAATCGGCCATACCCTCACAAGGCAAGACTGAGACCAATGACAAGAAGTATACTTTGGGAGCTGTACGGAATCAAGCCACGAGAATCGATCTACTGAGACAAGTCACATGGTATGTATGAAGAACTTAATGAGACAATTGTTTCAGATGATCTTGAGACTTGAATTGCCCCTAAATAGATAAAAGCCCACAGTTCCTTTCCATCACTCGTCACCAATCTCTACTAAACTCCAGTTCTTTGCAAATCGTTGAATATCAACAGCTAGCAGTCCCTTCCTCGAATTTTTCGCATTAAATTCTTTCGCCTTCGACTAATTCAACGCCTCGCCCTTTAAAGCCCTACTCGAAATGAAGATCCAGTTGTTTTACCTAGCCGTGTGCGTGGTTTCTACTATCGCCATGCCAATTCCACAGGTCGTAAGTGGACCTACTTCGTGATGACCTGCCTGGTGTTGGAATGGCTGATGCTAATGCTTGTTCTTGGATACAGGATGTAAGTGAAGCTACTTCGTGATGGCGTGGTTCTGGGATGGCTGATGCTAATGCTTGTTCTTGGATATAGCTTGTATGTAAACCTATTTCGTAATGGTCTGGCTGTGAAATGGCTGATACTAACGCTTGCTCACCTGCTTCAGGCCAACCAATAAACGGCGAAAGCGCATATATGGGCCAGGACATAACATGTTCTGTATGGCTTCTATTCTCTATTTTGATCATGTCACTCACTAAGTATATTTAGATGTTTACTTCAGGTCTCTATTTGAACCACCACAGGCTGAGACGAAGTGTGAAGGCGTTTATTGTTTTATTGTATGGGGTTCGATACAAACTTTGTTGGATGAGGTTGTGATATCATAGTACTATGATATAGCTCAATGAATCGCGGCACGACATCTAGGCTTTTCCCAAATCCTTCACAGGAAACAGTGCGCTTGCAATGCCCAATTCCAGCCTCGCCTATTTACTTGCCTATTCCTCCCCTCCGAGAGGGTCTCGATGAGGATGCTAACGTGGAATTCCTTCCCGTTTTGCTACGTACGGAAAAGGCGAGGGAGAAGTACAACTGTGCGGCTGTCGATCTCGAGCTCAATACTTCTGCGTGCAGTAATCTTATTTTAGAGGGTGATCCTAAAATGCAAACCCAAAACACATCCATTATTTCGATGTGCTGATCGCCACCCCAACCTTGCCACGCCCTATAATACCCTTCAAATTCCTACAAAACCTCGCAAACTACGCAAAAGTTTATCTCCTCTCATCCGTCACATCTCCTTCCACGCTCCCCACAAGCTATAATCGTACGCTTCCCTTCACAGAAACCTTTGATCCAACTATGCCGTAAAATCCACAATTTGGCACACCACCTGGTGCAAATCGTTCGTCACTCTCAAACTAAGACTACATTCTTTTCAAATCGCGCGTGCAATTGCCACATATGCCCGCGAGTGAGGTAAATGGCCTACAATTTTGGAAAGAGCAGTGATCTGCTGGTCACCACCCGGTGATACCAGCTGTTGACCACACCTCAATTTTCTGCTGCAAAGTGCCACCACGCGTAAGTAAGCTACCTGCGGCCACGTAAATATAACATGGCGTTATAGAAGCAGTGAAATATGTAATTAGTTCACAATGAATTGCCCTCGAACCAGCAACCAGGAAAGGGCCAAATGGCGAACTGAGTGCAGGGAGAAGTTAGCCAGTCACATTCGTGAGTGTACTCGGTATATAATAAGCCATATCTAATTGTGTCATTTGACCAGACTCCCAACTTGGGCTTGCTATTCTCCCAACCGATGTCAAGCTTATAACAAAACCAGAGGACCTGTATCAATGGAGTATCTTAACAGCTAGAAAGGCTGCACTGTTCAATAAACAACTAAGCAAGCACTCGACTGGGGCCTATATCGACCTGTGCAACGGAGCAGGAGTACATTTTAAGGCTGTGCTGTGTAATTGCCACTGCTCAGCAGCCAAATTACGGAGCAATCAATGTACCCTTGTTGGTAATTACAGGATCAGATGATGTAACTGCCCCTCTATCTGGCCCTAAGGATATTATGGAGATGTATGGGACCAAGAAGACTGAAAAGTCGATTAAGGATTTTAGTGGAATTGGCATATAGCAGGCTATTTTGTCGACTTCTAATTAGAGAACAAAGCTGGCTTTTCGAGTTGTCCATGAGACAGTAGCGCACATATACATTCAGTGCATGCTTACCCCCCACTCACCCTGCTCACCCCCTACCATCCCACCCTTGCTCACCCCTCGCCTCACCCTTCATTCGGCAAGGGGCCTCGATTCTGCCTATGCCTATTGGCACGATTGAGACTATTATCCAGACGATACGCAAGCAAACACCTGGATAATAGTTAAATCGGTGCCATCGGGCCTAGTGGGTGAGCTTCGCCGCCCTTACCCTTATTTTGTGATCGCGACCACCTCGACCACCTCGACCACCTCGACCGATCGAGATCAACTCAGGCACTCAGTTTTGAGAGTAACCTAGCGCTATTCGGACAATAATAGTACGCCCAATCCGAAAGATCACACAGGAGTTCATTCGATAAGCTGGGCTGGTGTCAAACTATTCCATTGTAGGGTCCGATTGAGTCCAAACACCTAAATAAAGATTGACTACTGAAAAGTGAGGCTATGTGCGCAGCAATACCTCGCTACATCCTTCAAGATCCGCTCCATCAGAGCATGATAGCTCGCAGGTTTTCTTTCCCATTTTCCCAAAGTCAAGCTACATTATCAATTTGTTCCCACGATTGCAAACCCTCATATTTTCGACATTTGCTTCAAGTCTCTGACCCAAAGGGCGAAAATCTCAGCGCAGTTGTCTTGTCACAAGAGTATTGTACCAAGAATGGTAAAGGTTCTATTGTGTTGGCACCTATAATGACTTTCCTATTGGGTCCCTTCAACTCGAACGAAAGCCTACTAGCTCCACCTCCGTTCGCCTATATTACTCTCATTAGATAATACTTTCCTTCCTCAAACGTTGCACTGTATGTAACGGGTGCCTGAGCGCCTGAAACGTACGACTATATAATATTCGCGTTTGCTCGTGTAAAACCTGAGTATGCGGCCAGACCTACCTAGAGGAGAGAAATGTCGTCGACGAACGGGAGGCAGAAAGTGTAATCACCGCTTTGTTGTGCAAAAATGTAGGCTCAGTAGTTAACAACTGTATATCCTAGATCTGCAGGAGCGTTGCTGTAGATGGGAGTACTCGAGCTAAAACCTATACTTGGCGTCGTGCCTAAATATTGCAAGGGATCGGTTTTAAACTTGTCCGTGTCAAATGTTGGATAGGCAGCTCCAGTGTTTAGGTTAGTAGACCCGTCCGATTTCGTATTGCTGTAGATTGTATATTAGAGGCCCTGGTTACTACAGGAAAGGTCCAGCATTGGTAGTCCTAAGGGCTTAGGTAGAACACATAGTGGCGAACATGAGTTACAGCCACTGCACCCTCTTAAACTTGATGCAGTATTTCTACAACATGAACTAGTGCAACCTAGAGAATAGGCGCTGCTAAAACCAGGGGTAACAATAGTAGGTTCACTGTAGTGGTTGGAATAGTAACAAGTCTAGGATCAATTGTAATAGTCGACGCTGTAATATAGGATATAAGAGGTGCAAGAGTCCATGCAATCTTTTAGCGTTGCTTGCTTGTCTGTCTTAAGATATTCTGTTCTATGGCGTTTGCTGCAGTTGATTCTAAAGGTTTCTCCAAATATAGAGGAGTAACTTTAGCCATTTGCTAAACTAGAATTTAGTATATTTCATGTACTTCTATTAACACTCTTACCTAAGGGACAAGAAGTTGAACAGGCTACTAAGTTCTTATCTTTAGCAGGCTGTGTTAGTGGATCGATCTTGTATGCATAGTTCTAACTAGCGGCTGCTTCCGAAACTGTTGCAGCACCTATTGAAGATAATAGGGTACATCTAAGGCTTGTTGGAACGTAATTGACACTGTTACAAGCGTTCTCTTAGCTACACTTGTCGATGCATTTTTGAAAGGATAGCGCTGTCGTTATTTAAACAGTCGTTGTTCTATAGTAATGGGCGCATTAGATCTTAAAGAATGTACCATCTGGTGTGTAGTATACACTGTTGTTGCTTGTTGGGCAGACAGCAACATTGGTTTCAGCTGATACTAGACAGCCTGAACTAACTGCAGCAAATGGATTTGGGTAGCCTTCTGTTCTGCTAGCAGCTAAACCCGCTGCTAGGGCTAAGGCAGCTGCAGTAGTAGAAGGCACCCGCTGCTGGGGCTGAGGCTGCTGGGGCAGTAGAAGGAACAGGAGCGAAAGGGTTGGGATAGGTTGACTGAGCGGAACCACTGTTAACCCAAATGAAAGAAGTGAGGACTAGTAGGACGCCCGATTTAGAAACATTAGTAATGTAACCCATTATAAGAGGGTTCGCTGAATTTGTTCCGCTAGATGGTAAAGGAATTCAAAACGAATATGTTAAAATTATAAGTAGAGAAGTGACCTTTAAGAAAAGCTAATGATCAAGTCGTTATTTGTTCTATTGGCTGTGCTAATTGTTAAGACATATTCTGCTTAGACCTACCTAGATATATGCCGTTAGTTATGCATGTCTAGATCTTTTAGTTTCCAGCAAAGCTGCTTCCTGAGGATTGTGCTGTCACTGCACTCTATACATTAGGCTACAGCTATTTGCAGCTCTTCTAATCGATAAGCCATATTTGCTCTCAGACACTGACAGCACATCATTTTTTTTTTTCAATTATACAAGGCACCCCTGACCATCTACCCCGCTGCTTCTCCCCCTACGACTGCAGTCTGCCCCGATCGCAGTCCGCCCTGTACGCCCTACTACCCCAATCATCAATATTTCCCCTCAGTCCCTCACCCCAATTGCCAATCGCCTAAAATGTGCCCGTGATCTTGTGGCGCCGCTACAATTAACGAGACAAGCTGAATCACCCCCATTGGGAATCCCCTAGGCTTCCCTATTAGGCGAGAAAATGCACAACATAAACGTCCTAAAGGCACTGCATAGCAAGTTGTACTGTACATCCAGTCTAGTCGTTACACAACTGAGAACACATGTACCTAGAACGTACAGAGGACAGAGATGTCTTAGCCGCGCACCGCTGCATGTACGCACACAGAGAATCCCGCCTCTCTACCTATCCATCCCTATACGCAAGCCACTATCCTTCCGCTGAAGACAAACTAACGAGAACAAATAATCCTAGGCAGAAAACACTGTCTAATTACAATCACATAGTCATTATCAAACAGAAGAAAAGTGAAACACAAAGCCTAAAGCTGCAGCTACTTAATATGCCTACGCAAAACTTTTGAATTACAACCTTCATTGAATAATAACAATGCAAACGAGGTGTAATGTATATGAGTTTGCTATCGAGATAAATATTTCGCTAAAAGGACAACCTAGATACTAGATATCTGCCGATTTTTTTATTGCAACTAAGATAGAGCTTAAGTTTCTCGTGCGCGAATACATAACCAACATAAATAATTCCCGTTCAATCTCTAGTCCGTTACCCTGCCCAGTATACCCATAGTACATTACTGATCCCATTTACGCCCTCGTTCAACATCAAAGGAGTAGAAACTATAGGGCGCAACATTGCACTGCCACACCCCCGGTATTAAGACATGCTACTAGCCCCGGACTAGCACTAGTACAAACTCCGTCAGCTGCAGTCTGTTGAGCAGGGAACCTGCGGGCTAGTGGAGGCGGCAAACAGGACTGCCTACTGACTGAGCAAGGGTTAGAGCTTAACAAGCAGGTTTGACTAGCGGCGCAAGGATTAGCGGTTGATAAACACAATTGTCTAGAAGGGCAGACAGCGACAGGAGGCGCATTGCAATTTGGAACTGTTAGAGAACCGCCTAAGCCAGCCTATGGATTCGGAAATAGAGACCCGAATAGGAACGATCCTAATGGCTTGTAAGATATTGCAGCCGTGCAGGTTGAGGTGACTAGAGGTAGCGAAATGGGAATCTAGCTAGGTGTAGGACTGAGGGGAAAGAACTAGGCGTTGGCTGTGCTGGCTAAAATACTAGTGGCAAAAATTGGCAAAGACGACGGAAGTGAGTTGCATCTTAATTGAGCAAGTTGAAACTGGATATCTGTTAACACTCAAAGCATTTAAGGAAGTTTACAAGTCCTAGGATACACACTCTAACAGACACAATGAAGTCGATATTTGAAACCAAAAAGGGGAGAGAGCTTGGCTAGATGGATGCTTTAGTTGGAATAATTTTGGTTTGATATAAAGACAAGAGGTGTGTTGTTTTAAGGCTGTGTTTAATAAAATAGAGTAGACTTGGTTATTAAGGCGAAGTATTCCTTTATACAAGAATATTAAATCATGCAAAATGACTTAAATCAACAAAACTTCTCTTGTCCTTTAAGGCATCTATCTCCTAGGTTTTTACTGCGAACTTGCCTAATGCGTTTACAGATGCATTATGCTGCATGCTTTCCTAACGACCTTTGCAAAGATCTTCCTAAAGTGCTGTTACATGCAGTGCAGCCCAATGCATTCTATAATGCAATTATATGCAATATATTCCTTAGCCCAATTACATCTAGTGCATTCCAATATTGAAAAAACGAAGTCAACTTGAAGTTAGCTAGTTAGCTTAGCTTGGAGCTTAAGCGCCACTTTAGAAACTCTTGTCGATATTAGCACCAAAACTGAGTCATTAGTTAGAAAGCGCATAAAGATGCTCGGAGCTGAAGTGCTACTTTAGAAGGTTGGCCCGTTGTTGATAGATTGTTTTTCTGAGACTCTTATAGACACAATAGCAAAATGCAGAAAGCTTACAGCTGAATGTTGTATATCCAGACTGCAAAAGTCCCTGTTGTGTCACATTAAAGGCATGTCGGACATTAGGGGTTCTTACAATTTAGCGCGATCGAAATTGCGTTTATGTCTATACTCGATGGTTCTAGGGTTTTATCAGGCTTACATTTCGATGCACCAAGTACTATTATAGCTTAGCTTAGGTTGCACCCTGCACTAAATTAGCTTGCACCCTGCATTAGCTTCCAGCATGCAGCTACTTAACGCCTATAGAATGTACCATTGATTGACAAATGTTTATAATCAGCATAGATCGTCGAATTTGTTGTATTTAGGAAGCTGATCTAAGACGCTGTTGGGCATACGTAGGAACAAGCTCTGTAATAAAAATTCAAACAGCATCCGATTGGGATCTTACTGCAGATAAAAAACTGCACAGAGACAGATACAGTGCCTAGTCAGCTCGGATGGTGCGCATATACAACGAATGTCTCAACGCCAACGCCTTAACGAACGAAGGTACTGTATTTGCTTCATTTAGTGCCTTCGGCCTTGCATATTGCAATCGAATGCAGCGCGTTCCACTGCATTCAATAGCGTATTCGAGTTCAATTGCGTTCAATAATGCACCCTAATGCAGTACAATCCAATCTAATGCAATGCATTCTATAGGCAATAGACACTTCATTACTCTGTCTTGCTCGGACCACTGTCTGTCTTGGGACTTCCTCGCATTGCTGTTAAAAGAAAGTTAAGATCTACAATAGCTCGACAAAGAGCGAACTTAGAACCTACAAGTAGACTAAGGTTGTCAGTTCCTTAGCAGCAGTTATTGTCATTTTCGTCCTTAAAACCTCATCTTGCTCTAGTGACAAAGAGTTTCTAAGTGTTTCGTTAAATATCGACCCATTTTAAGTTAATAACAATGGTCTACATTGGTTTCAACCGTCGGTCTTTTGCCCTCATTCCTATGGCATCAGTTATATAGGCGAATAACAGCTTCGTCGCTGCTCAATTGCAATATCCAAACCCATTTGCGCCTTCCGCCACACCTGCACTAGCTGTTTAACCCCATGATAGGTCTTCGGCGTACCCAAATCCTTTCAAAAACAATTAGACCCAGCCGGGTGCTATAGACTCTAACCAATCTTAGGCAGATGGTATCTACCACAGCGATCCAACCTATAGTGCAGCGTATATTGGAGCTCGAGATTCGAATGGTGTTTAGGCTTGCGTGCTCCTGCTAGAGTCAAACAGGCCGCAGCCTTGTTTTGGTGAGCTGTATGTTGATCCTAGAACTGGCCTGCAAGCGTGCTGTACAAAAACCACTACCAATTGTCCTGGATCTCCCAGTTGTAGCGCTAGCAAGACCTACCAGAGAGCAGACGTATCTGCACCTGCAGGTGCCTGCTGTAGTGCAGGAAATACATTTGCCTGCTCTTGCAAGGATGGCGGGTCTTACGTTTACGAACCCCTCTCTTGCCCTGTCCTTCATCGAAATATTCGCATTACTCTAACCGGTCTGAGATTCAACCTCTTCTGCAACATTTCGACTAAGCGCCAGGAAATATTCGCTGAGCAAGCAGGCAGTTTCATTGAATGTGTTAATGCATGTGGAGCTTTAACTGGGTGCGCAGGTGTCGAGTTCAACAGGCTCAGCAAGCAATGCTCCTTCAAATCCGAATTCCTGACTGAGGATTCTGAAGGTGGCGCCAACAACGATGTGGATAGTGCCTCCATGGATCCGCCACCACAGTGTCCCGGTGCTGATGGCCAGACTCTGACAGTGGGAGGGATCGAATATGAGCTATTTTGTCACCACGGGTGGAAGGTAGGATTGCCAACCAGCCACGTTACAAAGGCGAAAGACGTATACGATTGTAAGTGTTCTATAAAACCGTGGCTCTATATTTTAAATGGTGAACTCTTGCTGATAGTTTGATTCAAAAGGTACTCGACAATGCACAGAAAAGGGCTCTTCCTGCCAAGGCGCAAATTACTGGTTCGCAAACAAGGACTGTGTTATGACATCTGCCTTTGAGTTCCCACCTACTGGAGGCGATGCTGGAAATGCTGTTGTTGGCGCCATCCCGAAAAAGCAGAAGTAG
>JPKC01000185.1:0-22721 GCA_000750925.1 Pseudogymnoascus sp. VKM F-4518 (FW-2643) | reverse complement strand
ACCCTCACCCTCACCCCCACACCCCCACTCGACTGACGTTCCTCCATGGCTTTCCCCAGAGTACACCAAAAATAGCCTGCAGCTAAAACAATATAATATAATATACCATGATAATGGGCAAAACATGTAAATATTGTTGTACGCACTGCCGTGATACAATTACCATCGTAGGACTCGACAAAAGCGATCTAGGAAGTTATCGACTTGGGCAAGAGGTGCAGAGCAAACTGCAACGGCTCAACTACCAAGATCGCTATTGTGTACTTCCTGCTCGGGACCTACAAGGTGTCCAGTTCCATCAGTATTTACTTCGGCACTCAAATTATCGGCGACGCGTACAGCTGACCGACCATTGTTGCCGCGGGAAGCTTCGTCGGTCTGGGAGTTTTGTCAACTAATGTTTACGTCGAGAATGGTAGCGTTGGCCCCGATGGGAACGCCCTGCAATGGTACATTGACACAGCACGTTTCTATGGCCAGATCCGCAACATCAAGATCGACATTCGTGCGACGGACCCAGGTGCGTATGTCTGTGCGCTACATTATCAAGTTGCTCATGCGACTACAATTGAGAATGTTGAGCTCATTGCCGACTCAGCCACGGTGTGTAGTAATCCTGTTACTCTGTTGCTTTAAAAGAGTTATTCCTAATATTCGATATTATAGACCTATCAGGGCCTATTCGCTGAGAATGGAAGCGGCAGTGTTATGTTAAACATCACTTTCACCAGCGGTAACTTTGGCATTTGTGAGTTTGAGTTCCGAACTAGTCGCCCGTCCGTTTAAAAAGCCAAACTAACCATTAAATTCAGATCGCAGCTCCCGACAGTTCAGTACGTCGCAGTTGACCTTCAATGGTTTCAACACCGCGGTCCAGATGATCTGGCACTGGGGCTGGGTGTGGAAGAGCATTACAAAGAGCATTACCGTAAACAATGCAAAGGTCGGCTTCCGGCTCTAAAATGACGCAGACGGGTCGATTCCCGGTTCTGTAACCACCATGGACTCCGTCTTTACCAACATTGCGGAGTCTGCTATCGAGATGGCGGTTTCTAAGGACGTGGTTGACTCGGGCTTCACGGGGCTGATCGTAGCCAATGTAAATCTCAGGTCCAAGATCAAAGATCATTGGAGTTCGGCCCAGATTCTCGCAGCGGGTTACTACATGGGAATTTTATCCATGCATATTTTGCACAGCGGCTAATGAAAAAGAAAAATAGTATATCATGGGCTCAACCTACACGAACAACAAACGATCGTGGACGATCGGACCCATAGACTACACTCGCGAACCTACCCTTCTAGGAGCATCTGTCACAGGTCTTAGTGTGACACCCTACTTTGAGAGGAAAAGGAAACAATATGCAGATAAATCGGCCTCGGACTTCATCCACCTCAAAGACTTCGCCACAGGCGACGGCTCCACAGACGACACTGCCAAGGTGAGGCTTTCAACACTTATAAAAGCGGTAACAAGATCATTTATGTGGGTGCCGGCACCTATATCATTAAGAATATCGTGACAATCCCCAAGGATGCTAAGATCGTGGGCAAGACTTGGCCTCAGTTTGCTGCTAACAGAGCCGCATTTTCGGACGCGAGCAAACCTATTCCCATGTTCAAGGTAATGAAAATCCTCTATCTGTACTTGATTGAGACTTCACTAACTCTTGGCTTCCCCTCCTAGGTTGGGAACGAGGGAGACGATGGGACAGTTGAGATGCAGGACCTCATTCTAACCAGCAAAGGTCCAACTCCCAGTGTCACTCTAATGGAGTGGATTGTTTAGGCTTCGAGTTCTGGAGCCGCTGCATTATGGGATGTGCACGTTCGTCTCAGAGGCGCCACAGGTACTGAGTCGACGCCATCTAAATGCCCCCCAATACGCGCTGAGACCAACCCTTCTAAATGTCAAGTGGTCTGCATGCTTTTGCACGTTACCAAAAAGGCTTCAGGCTATTTCGACAACATGTGGCTATGGGTAGGTGAGTTGACGACCCTCTTCTCGACGACCCTATGAACAACCTGGATTAGATATCGGTATATAGTGATCGTGGTACGCTCATAGAAAGCCAGAAGGCTACTTGGCTATACAGTATGGCTTCGGAACACAACGTTTATTACCAGTACAACTTCTACAGAACATCTTCACTACCTTCGTACAGACTGAATCACGATACTACCAGCCAACACCTAGACCTCCTGCTCCTTTTGCAAGCGTGGTTGGCACATTTTCTAACGACCCCAATTATTCTTGCAATGGTGGCGATGCCGACGGTTGCGGCCAATCGTAAGGTTTTTGTAATGAAGAACTCCCAAAATATACATGTCAGCGCTGCGGGGACTTACTCGTGGTTTAGCAGCTATACCCAAGATTGTATAGACGAACATACCTGTCAAAAGGCGTTATGGCTGATAGACAGTAACTACGACAATAACTTACTCCAAAATATCGTCGCCGTCGGTGCTAAGAATATCATCGTATCCACTAACGGGACGGCCATCTCCGCAGAAGACAATTTGTCCGTTACTAAACACCCCGTTTGGGCGCACATATTTCTGTGTACGATGGATGTGCCTTCTGTTGGAGCCTTTCCTCTGCCCGAGGAAGAGAATGGGTGTAAGGACTCAGACCTGATGTATAGCAGTGAAGATATCCCGCAAGGCGAAACTGAGACCTGGACACATGACGGCACCAAGTTAAACTATGCCGAGGATACGGGCGGTCTCCAGTATGTATATTCCCTAAGCACATACACCCCTAAATTGCAGTTTTGTTTATTTACTTGCCCTTCTAAACCAAGAGAGAGGTTGCTGACTCGGGAATTTCTTCTAGGTGGGTTACTATTGTAAATCTCACGCCATACAGGATGGTTTATACAGGTGGCCCTGGGCCCTATTAGTTCTCCACCTAGGACTTCGGCGACGTTCCTTCGGGTAAGGCAAGGGAGAATGAGATTTTATACGACATTGGTCTCAATGTAGGGAGGTTTTCGACACCAACGGGTACGCCAACTACAGACGTATGTGTATTTTCTACACCAAATTCACTCCTATCTGGGCAGATTTGAGAGTTCTAATGTCTAATTCTCACTTTCGAGATATTTACTTTACTTAATTACCCTTATAGATTCTAAATTAGGAAGTTGCTGACTCCAAAAACTTTAGTCGAGGGTACAGACAAGACGTTCCGGGTCCGCGTCACAACGCACATCCCAGACTCCTACGAGCGGCGGGTGGTTTTCGATCTCGGCGGAATGGGCATGGCCTGGCGAGAGCTAAGCTTCCCTGGTGAAAGAGTCAGCGTGGCGCTGGTGGTCACAGGAAGTGACCAGTACGGGTACGTCAACTCGCTGCAGCTCAACAATGTCGCCTAGATGCGCACTATGTATATCATCAAGCACTGCGACCTCCGCCACGTTGTGGTCCCTGGCTCGCACGATGCTAGCATGAGCCGCATTACGGTCAACCCGGGCTGGAACGGACTGCGCACCTCTGGTACCACGGCAACGCAGAGCCTAGGTCACTACAACCAACTTCGGGTTGGCATGTGGTATTTCAACATGCGCATTGTTAGCGTCAACGGGGAGGATTTCTGGTCGGCCCACATCAACGAGGAACTCACCGCAGCCCCCCTTGGCGCGACTGGTGAATTGGTAGAGAACACCGCCTTCACTCTCCTTCGCGCCTCTTGCAAGCCTTAGAGCGATTTTCAATCATGTTGCAGACGGCTAATTCGTTGTAAACCGGCCAGATAGTTGTTGTGAATTTGGGGGGAAGACCGTGGGATTCCGGATTTTTAGCTTGGCTTGGCAAGAATCCCCGACTAATCCCACGGGCTCCAGTACGCCACGGCTGGCGCACTGCCAGCTGGACAGACAACTAAAAACTGACCAAAACGAGCGGTCAAGGACTGGGGATTTCGGCGATGACCCCAGAATTCCTATATAGCTACGTAGGCCCATTAGATAGCTTGATAATTCAGTCGATTCGTCCTATATACTGTACGCTATATATCATCAAGACTGCCAATCCGCTGATGATGGCGCTCTGGTACTCGTTGTCTTGTAATGGGTGGGCTAATAATGCCCCACACTCACCATCTCGCACCCCCAATCTCACCCTGGTAGCCCACCTCACTTCATCCCCACGCCACCCCATTCTCACCGCGCCTCGGCACCTTACCCCATCCTACCCCACAGTCTCACCTCAACCCCCCCTGACCCACCCGTATACTTTCATGCTACTCTGCTTCAGATGTAGCAAAGCAATCGAGGGCAACATTTTAGGTTGTATATACTGCACCGATAAACTCAGAGAATCTCTGTAGCTCCTTCTGAAGAGATAGTTGAAATGCTCACAACTTTGCAAAGGTGTTGAGAGGTGTGCTAAGAATACTGTCCTCAATGTCTATACCAGACATGTTGTTGAGGCTCGGTGCACGGGCCTCGAACACGTCACCTAAAATGGGGAGCATCTGGAACTTATACTCTAGTAAAACGCGAAATCGGCTGCTCCTGAGAAACTCACCAGCGCTGACTCGCCTGCTTCCGATATGGCAGCCGCAACTCCTGAGCAATGGATTTTAGATATGCCTAATGGCGAATTTGTCCGCAGGTGAATAGCTTCAGCTTAAGTGCAACAGCCTTCTATTTTGACACGTTCTAGTCTTACGCTCTATTCCGAGCCGTATGTCAAAATTCGACTCGAGCCTAGCAGCCGCGAATACAAACTTCCCAAAGCCTTACTGTGCCGACAGTCCACGTATTTTGCAGCTATGTTTGATGGAAACTTCAAAGAAGGCGTCGAGCAGTCGACTACGCTAGAAGAGATAGATGGTGTTGTTTCCACTCGGAGCTTCGAAATGCTCGTACAGTGGTTATATGTCAGTAGAGTTATCTTTGATGAAGCAACATCAGAGGAAACTATCACTGCTGTCCTTCAATTTGTCAGACTTGCCGATATGTGTCGAGTAACTGGGATGGAAGAGTTGATGGCTGGACGCATCAAAGCTATGATCGTGGGCAAAGCACCCATGAAAGCGAAGAAAAGGGCGGCGACAGCATTTATCGTCCATAATGCATGCCTCACATCCGAGCACATCATGTCTGCGGTGCTCCTCCGTAGAGGGCACCCCGTTCGGACAATCCTGACCACGGCGGCTGTGCCAGCATACCTCAATCGCGCCAATTATTTGAGCGAGGCTCTAGAGAATTGCGGCTTCGCTGTCGATCTTCTTAAAGAAGTGCAGATTGCGACCAAGAGTTTCCAATCTGACGTATCTTTTGTGACAATTCAGGATCCTCTCAGTGACGCGAGAATATCCTTGGTCTGTAATGAATGAGAATTATCTTAGTTCGTAATGATGATACTCGAGAATCAGATTCTTATTTCTGCATTGAAGTGACATGAGACGAACAAGTCGAAGACTGGTTGACACTGATTCCAAGCGCTGGACACTACCCGTAGAACTAGTTTGGTCCATGGGGAGAGGATCATAAGTGGGCAGTAATCTCACTCGGTATGAGAGCGCACTGGCATAGCCTGCAAATAATAACACCGCAAGTTGAACCAAAAATCATGATATCATCTCGAATATGTGAAGAAATGGGCATCTTGAGAAGCAATTAGCATTGGGGTTTCGAGACTATTGGAATTCAGAATAAAGGCATCATATAGTAACGACGTCTTCTCATCACTAAAACGCGAACATAACGCGTCGCCTTGAAATATAAAACTACTTCCAATGGCAGAAAATACCCAAAAGAAGACCTCAAAGGCTTTTACCCTCTAGATCTGGCAGGTGTTGGAAGAGGGTCTAGCAGCGGGACGCACGGACTTGGCGCGAGCATAGCCGCGGGGCCAATTAGAGGAGAGCTAAATCGAGTGAACCCTCAGCTGATTCAACTATCGCCCAGCTGATGCGGTTTTATCTACAAGAGACTTCCCACTACACGCACCTGCTGCGCTGCTTCCGGCCGACGGTGTTCCCGCAGATCCTAGGGTCGTTCGCGCGGGTGTTTGAGCTGGCGTAGGAGGGCGAGGTGCTCCCGCGGTTCCAGGCGCAGGGGTCTCAAGGGTTGGGCGTGGCACTCTCGGAGGGCGTGGCGGCTCTGGATTAGTTGGGTCACTATTACTTTACTGGGCGTCGAAGGCGCTCGTGAGTTCGGTGTTGGGGCCGCTCAAGACGATGGAGAGCCTGAAGAAGGGGGCGTGGCCTTACCTATCCTTAATTGTTGTTGTTTTTTGTTTTATTTATAAGCTTCTTGCACTAAGCTATAAGCTATCCAAATTCTGCCGGTATTGGCCCTTTTTCCAAGTTCAAAAGTAACTATAGTCTCGAGGAGTACTATAGCCGTAGGCTCTCCTTCTGCCCCTAACTCCCCATGTATGTACTATCCCAGCTCGAGAGTTGAATCTGTGCTGGTGCTAGGTTCTGCCGGTATTGGCCCTTTTTCCAAGTTCAAAAGTAACTATAGTCTCGAGGAGTAATATAGCCATAGGCTCTCCTTCTGCCCCTAACTCCCCATGTATGTACTATCCCAGCTCGAGAGTTGAATCTGTGCTGGTGCTAGGCTAGGCTAGGCTAGCGTACACGAGATAGTCTGCTATCTCGTGGTATAGTTGATGATTGACATTTCCCCTATTACTTAGTCCCCTCATCCTGTCCTTTATAAGTTATTTTCCTCTAATTCCCTTCTCTCTCTCTCTGTGGTGTCCTCGTTGTAGTTAAGCCACGCTTTAGGCACCAACCTGCCCGTTGTATTGCATAACCCTAACCTTGAACTCATAGCTATGGCATTGGAGCGAGAGTAGTGACAGTTCAACGTTGGGAGGAGTAGGCAGTGGAATATTCGCTAGGGCATCTAAAGGCAGACAAAAAAAAAAGAACGGAATTGAAGAGGAACAGTGTCACTCGCTACGGTTAATAGACTGTAGCGAGTGATATTGGTTTAGTTCACAGATCCAAACAGCCTCTTGCGGAAGAGGAAGAGGAAGAGCTATAATAACTGATACAGTTTGTTGAAGTAAAAGATGCCTTTGATATAGTAGTTGCCTTTCGAAGAAGGTGCCCTAGATAAGAATGGTGCCTTCAATATGGCAGGTGCCTTTCGAAAATGGTACCTTAGATAAGAAGGGTGCCTGCCATATTGGAGGCACCTTTTTAGAAAGGTACCCACAAAAAAAGGTACCTTTTTTTATATGGGCACCGTTTTTAAAAGGTGCCTTCTTTCTTGAAGGTAACTTAATTATGCCTTGCTGCCTAGATCTGCCATTTAATATTAACTCAGTTTGATAATGCTAATAAAACTACTAAGAGATAAAATATGGGCTTACAGTAATTGTTCCTTTCGCATCTTTCTCATTCTCTCAATGTCACCCTTTTTGCTACCTACTCTACAACATGTGCGACATCTCGTTTAGGAAACCTCTTATGTTTAAGAAGGAAACCGTCTCACCCTTTAGAACTGCCCCAATCACATGGTCCATTTCTATACTCGTACGCTGTGCACTGTCCCTCGTCCTAATCTATTTTTTACTGAACTGACTGGTCTCTTTCAACCACGTTCCGAAATCCTGCAATCTCGGCTCTTCCTCCCTCAATGCCTGGATATCAGCGCCGTATCCCTCATCCTTGAACCACGCGAACATAGTTCCCAACTCCTTAACAAAGAATTTGATTACCCACCCCATAAACCCAAAGGTTTCGGGCATCTTATAGCCTAGGCTCTCTTTAAACACCTTCTTAGCCTCCGCCAATGTCAACGCGTCTCCCGCTAGCGAAATCGCTCTCCCCTTGTATGATTCCATATCAGCAAATGCTCTCGCAGCAGAGATGCCAACATCATGAACCGAGATCAGCTGCAATGGTTTGTCTCCGAGGTCCGCCCACAAGACGGCAAAGACCCTGCCCGTGAAATCCGGCGAGAGGTTGTCCATGAACGACACGGGTCTCAGAATCGTCCACTGCATCTTCGATCCCGACGATTTCTCCTTCAGCAATTCCTCTATCCGAAGCTTGCTCGCAAATTGACGGATATCTGTAGAGTTGTCCTCGCTCCGGCCTGCTCCCCCCCGATCCACGCTGGTGAATACGAAATGCTCAACACCCGACTTAGCAGCCTCTTTAATCATCGCTGTGGCCTGCGCCTCCTCCGCTCCTTCCTTGCCCGGGGTGGTAACGACGAAGACGCCGTATATCGGTCCGTATTTGGAGAAGATGGGGGCAGGCGACGTGGAATCGCCTTCCACGACGGTGACGTTGGGTCTAGCGGCATCAATCCGTGTTTGCCGCGAAGGTCAAGGAGAGAACGGTACCTAAGGCTGGTGGTCTTACTGCAGAATCTCTTCGGAGGCTGGGAAGACAATCCCGCTGCGATAGAGTTAAATTATACGTCATGTCGTTAACTGCTCAGAACAACAAATCCGATGCCCGTATGACGCAAGGCGGGGCTATATACGAAGATACACTGGACAGCATCGGAGAGCTGGGAGACCTGGATGACTAATTTGGATCGCCAAATGGATAATGTGCTATGTAACGGAAGCTTTGACGACAAGCACTCTTGCTTTGATTCGATGCGCCACCGAATATTGTAGAAAAGGAGACACCGACAACCCCTAGCAACTACTACGACATCGAACCCCTACGACAGAACACCGGTTGATAAAACAGATGCCCTAAGTGGCGACTCCGAGAGTGGAAACCACCTCAGGGCGATGACTTGTGTGTATTTTTTTGGGGGGATATGTCGAACGGGTTTTGAAAGCTTAGTCTCGACACCATCGCGACATGAAATATGGCATGTCTATGCTTCGCTTGTTGAAGACATACGCGGACACGGATACGTTACTTGCCGGGACGGTGCTGTCGCTGCTGGATATCTTGGTAATGGGTATAATATACATGAGAAAGGTAGTCAATAACTCCAACTCAGTGAACCTGTGCATTTTAACAACGACACTGGAATGAATTTGCATATCTCTTTGTGAATAAACTACGTCTACGGTATGCTTTTCGCAACGGCCATCACCTGCTGCCATCGACAATCGTTTTGGGATCTTCATCGTCTTTGAGGACAAATCCCATCACGGTGGTGAGCGGACGAGGCTCGGAAATAATAAATAGCCAACCGATTTCACTGGTAAAGGTAGTCCGGTTCGCCTGAATTATCGGGCTTTCTCTGGTAATAGAGCCAGGTAGCGTAGGAAGTGGGCTGCATGCGGCCCAACTTTCACCATAGATATGGCAGCAAAGGGATGCAGCAAAGAGAGGCAGTGGGAAGCAGAGAGAGGCGCAGGGGAGCAGAGGGGGCCATAGCAGCATAGTGAGCGAGGGAAGGAGGGAGGGATTGTATCGTATGCCTCTATTGGGGAAGGGCTTTCTCCAAATTACCACACCCAATTCGTTCGCGTTGCCCACCTTCATCATCCACAGCACACAGCGCACACGACACTCTGGGACGGCTCGATGCAATCAGGCGAGACATCCACAATGCACTGTTGATCAGAGCCTGGACGGCCTGATACAGCTGGCTGAGATCATTCCAGTGAAGGCCTGAACACATTCGGAACACATCCAGGACCTCCAGCCAGCCATCTCTAGGTACTGTATCTATCAAGTTCTTCGGATTTTGTGCATGTCCCATTGGAATAATAGTTACTCCGTCACCCGCGAAGACGTTGGCGCTAATTCCACTGTTTACTTTCCTTGATGTTGCGCTGAAGGACAGCACACAGTAAAGCTATTACGACACCTCTTCCCGTCTGTAAAAGATACAGCTTGTGAGCTCTCACACGAAAACCTTGAAGAGTTGAATCTGGATACGCAGGCGTGGATTCGAAGCCCCCTCCCAAGTGACCTATAATTATACTGTCGCGACTATAACAAGGCCGAGAAGGAGACTGAGGGAATACCGGGAAAGCCGGAGTTTTGGGGGACCTGTGTGTCTGACTAGTGTAGGTTTGTATAATACCGCGAGGATAGAGGCAAGGGCGTGCAAGATATCTTCATGGATCTGGACTAGTCCCAGGGAAGGTGGAGTCGCCATAAAGTCTGGGGCGGCGGCGGTCAATGAGAGCGCTTCGCAATTTGCCGGACATGGCGGAGGGGCAAAGGGTGCGGTCGGGTTTGGTGCCAAAGGCGGAAAGCTCGGCAAGAGCAAGTGTGGCGTTGCGGTGGGTGGTGATGAGGTGATGAGGTGGGCTGGGGAGGGAAGGTGGCGGGAGCAAGGAGATTGGAGGCAGTGGCCAACAACGCCCCGAACTGTAAGGTAAGTAGAAAGAAACGCGAAAAAGAGACGACCAAAGAAAGTCACGCCATCACCATCCGTGAGGAAGAGGGAAGAAAGAATACCATTCCGATTACTCGAGTGCAGGTCCGATACCGAAAAGGAGCGCGCGTTGCTGCTGAAGTCGTTGAAACGGGCCGGCTCGTTCGTGCGTGATGGTGCGTGATGGATCGGGGTTGGTCGGACAGGCGCATGCCCGTGGAGGGCAAGCCCGAGTGTTGTTGTTGCACTCATACGATTTGTTTCGTCGTGGATGGGAGACAGAGAGCATACTCGTATTGGCACGGAGAAAGGGTGGAGTACGTGTAGAAGTACTCCAGGCCAAGCGATGGCCTGCATGTGTCTTTGTTGATCTGTGTGATCGCACAGAGTCAATGATTGAAGGCACGCCGACAAACTTCTTCATCATCTGAATGCCAGATTGCGGCTCCTGCCAGCGAGGAAAGATGAGGGACAGCCAGGAGGCAGGAGCGAAGGAGCGACGCCAGTAGCGGTTACGCTCACAATCTTCAGCGTGTCCACAACGTTCACTTATCTGAAATCGCGCTTCGAATATCAAGTATATTCCTGCCTGCTCGTGAAGTAGCGATGCCCCTTCTTATATTCCTTTCCAGATAGTCTCGTGCCCAAGCCCTAACCCCCCAAGTAACACTTGGGAGCATCGTGCCGCTTCTCGGAGTATGAATGTCGGTGGATCGATGGGCGTCAAATATGGCGTTGAAGGCGGGCACCAAAGCTGCATTCTCGTCTTGAAAAGGGCAGTTTCGATATCGTCTATTTAATCTATATCTCCAATGTTAATATGTCCACAAGTTCACAAGCCAACTCGCCGCCCAAGCCCAGCACAAAGCTATCCGCAAAGGCCCACTGGGCATCTTTCGCTGAGAAAAAGCAACATTCAAGGCGACGCTGCAAACCATAGTAGCACCGGAATTTCATCCGTGGACGCTCCTCGGTCAACGATTCCAAAGCGATCAACATCGCCGCCCCTCCTCCTCGCCACAATCCTTCTCGGTTTCATGGGCTTGAACTCTGGCTGTGTCCGCAATGCAAATGACCCCCGAGTAACCCCAGGTATAGCCACATGCACGTTTTAAATGTAGTCCTCTATAAGGTCTTGCAGATTTTGGGTCGAGTTTGTATATGCCCCGCGCATCCCAGTTGTTGCGGCCCAGTCGAGGTACATCTTGACTTGTGTGATTAAGTTGGCATAGATGTTTTTGGCGGACTTCTTGGCATCGTCAGAGGACTTGTCGGTAGTAATGAGAGTCGGCATGAAGCACCATACTTCAAAATTTTGTCTGTGTCGTGCGTGGTGTGGAGGGCAGCTCGGATCATGGCGCGGTCTTGTGCTATCTTCAAGGTGTTGTTGGGGACGACGAGCCGCTAGAGGTGCTCCTGGATTAAATGTTAATACAATAAATAAATGTGCTATCATTTTATTGTATATTTTATTTTTGCCCTTGCCGACATATTTGACTTCAGAGACGATATGAAACAAATGAAAATAATAAAATGAATATAGGAAAACGTTCTACCTAGCTGTGAGGATGGAAGGTAAAGATGGCAACGAAGGTGAAGATCGCGGGGTTTGGAGGGGTCTAGAGGGGTCTAGAGGGGTAAACTGATGTGATTGGCTATAATTATAGAGCATAACAGCTACCTATCCTAGTTAGCGTAGACCCTAAATTGAAATTGAGCCTCATATCCAAATCATTGAAATCGTAACAATTCTTCAAATATCTTACCCAAAATGAAAACAGGCCAAATTTTCTAGTTAACTCTTTCAAAGGAGTTTTTATTGCATATGCACATGCTATGGAAGCTATGTGACAAGTTTTGGCTCGCGAAAAGAGCAAGAATTGCGGAAGTTCAGTTAGTGTTGGCCTGCCATCGACGCCAGAATCATAGTTAACCATTTCAAATATGCATACCCAGTGACCATTCCTAGATTATTGCAGGTTTCCCAGGTTTTCAACACTGTATCCGCCGCTATCAACCGGCTGCACAAACCACTCAGTCGTCGTAGAGCACGTGACTTTTCGTTTCCTTATCGACCGGGGACTTGAGCGGGGATCTGACGGGGGACCCTAAGGACCTAGTAGTTTGGTCCCTCGTCAATGATAAGCACGTGATAACCTAAATTTAGCGCCTCCTTCTATAGCACGTGATGCATCGTAAACCATTATACTCGAGTATTTTTTGAGAAATTAAAGAATAGATAATCATTTATAAAATATTAAGACTAATTCCATTGATAATCATTTCATCAAATAGAAATATGCTATTATATGTTGCTAAATTGTATACTGGCCACCAAATTGCTTGGGCTGGGCAATTGGCCTTTCAGCGACCGAGAATACAACCAATATCCCATTGGTCCTGGATTACCTCAGATACCGCAGTTCAGATGGTACCCGGGCGGTTAGTAATTGCCATAAAACACAATCGCCGACAAAAAGCAAAGTAAAACGTGGGATATTGGATATTTCACAATATCTACAGCCAACTGTTTGTTATGGGTGGACCAAGGACTAGCTGGACATCCCATGGATTGTACCTGCCTTATCGATAAGCTCTCCCAAACAACCTTGCTGGGTGAATTCACAAAGTAAACACAATCACACGATTGTACCTACCTTATCGATAACCTCGCGCAAACAACCTTGCTGGATGAATTCACAAGGCACACACGACCACAATCCTTTCACAGCAACATCATCACTGCCCCTCTCCCCCATCTTATCACAGGCTTCATAACATCAATTATTACCAGCATGGCGAGTCAACCGATCCACGTGGACCCTCTCGAAGTCGCTCTCGAAACCTTCCTCGATACTCTGCGCAACGGTGGTGAGAATTCCATCCAGGCATGGCGCTCCCTGCAGAGCAGCTACGACAAGGAGAGCGGTCCAGATAAAGAGAAAGTCGAGCCGTTCACATCATGGTGTTTGCGCATGATTGATGTAGACCTCATCAAAACGGTCAGCCGACTGATCCATGCCGCGCACTTCAAGTTGCTCCCAGCACTGAAGCTGCGCGAACTGTGGAAACTGGCAAATGCCTTCCAAACAAGCAAATGGATCATTTACTTCATTCTCGGCGAGAGCACCATTGAAAGCTCAACCAAAATCCTCCGTCACATCGCCCGCTTCAAACGCACCTCGGCCGATCTCACACTGGCAAAGCTGGCCACTGGCTTGGAGAAGACGCGCAGACGACGACGCAAGAACCGCTCGAGGAGCTCGAGCAACGACCTAACAAAATTCACTTTGTCGGATGCCACATCCGCTTTTCCACTTCCTATTCCCGAAAATCCTCCAGCGGCACCGAGAACGCGCAGGCACCAAGATCGACTCGAAAATGTATACCATTTAGCGACTCCACATCAGTCCAAAAGCAGTCCAACCCCACCATACTCTGACATGAGTGATGCAGATATGGACAATGCGGACAACGATGACGATACCTCCAGTGATGTCGAACAACCCCGGAAAAGTGCTGTTCTGCTAGATGACCATTCTTTCGACCTGGACAACATCTCTGGAATCAAGGAACCAAGAACCACTGGATATATCCGTCGGCGCCTCGAATTCTCCCCAGTGCACAACAATGACGAAATCCCGGACGACGATGGGGGATTCATCCTGGATGGACCTTCAGACTCAGATTCAAATCCAGGTGCAGCAGAAGAACCGGAGAAGCTGAGCCAGCATCTCACCAAGCTCTGGGGAAAACCCGGAGAGCTATTACGATACCACCGCGTCGCAATTCTCGACCCTCGTCACCTCCGCGAGTTCGACGAAAGCAAGAAGCTCTCAGATGAGAGTATCAATTATTGCAGCAAGTCCCTCGTAGACTCATTCAGCATGACCTCAGACGTATTTACCCAGTCAAGCCTGTTTTACACGAAACTTTGCGGCTCTGGCGACACAATCGACTACGACGGTGTATCCAACTGGGCCAGAAACACAGGATGTGTTAGTCTCTGCGATGCAAAATACCTTGTGCTTCCAATTCACGACGACAAATCCCAGCATTGGTTCCTCGTTATAGCTGGGAATGTGGTACCTGGTGAGCGCCTGATGAGCAAGTCGGCAGAAGCAGATGGCCCCACCGCTTTCGTCACTACAGTCGACTCTCTTGGCCACAGACTGGAAAATAGGAGCGCTGCTGAGAATATACGGTCATACATCTGCCACGAGGCGCGCCGCAATTTCGACTCAGAATTCAACGAGTCTCGCATTGAGATCAAGGTCCCGCATACAGTATTAATACAACGCAACGACCGAGATTGCGGAATCTACGTCCTCGAGAATATCAATAATTTCCTTGCTAATCCAACGGTATTCCTCAAGCAGATCTTTTCGGATTCTCCAATGCCAGCGTTCTGTGTTACGACAGCGAGAGCTCGGCTGGCGAATGGGATTATTTCGGACAAGCAGCAGCAGGATATTATTCATGGCGATGGCGCGGCCAAGAGGCATATTACAGCTATTGCCGCCGCGAAGAAGGATCTTGGTGAAGGTACTTCAGCTGGGAAGCTTGAGCTCGTTCCCAACGTGGAGGAGGAAGTTGGTGACCGTGGATCACCTAAGGAGCCTGGGATTGTTTCCGACGCGAAGGTCGATCTTAGTGGCGGTGGTTCGTCTGAGAATCTTGCGTCTGTTCCCAACGTGGAGGACGATCTTGGTGACCCTGGGTCACCTGAGGAGCCTGCGCTTGTTGCCGACACGAAGGTCAATCTTGCTGCCTGTGGTTCGGCTGAGAATCCCGCGGTTGTTCCCGAAGTGGAGGAGAATCTTGGTGACTGTGGTGACCGTGGTTCATCTGAGAAGCCTGTGCTCGTTTCTGACGTGGTGGAGACTGGAGAGGCCAGGCAGATTACGCCAATTCCTGACGTGAAGGAGGAGGATCTTGGTGTCCGCGGAGACCATGGTACAACTGAGCAGCTTTCATACAAGCGGCAACGCACGATGGCTCAGACGTTGAACATTGCTACTATAACTTTGTCTCCGCAGTCGATTGCCGAGGCGGTCATGACAGTGAAGCAACTGTCCCAACTTGGCCCAGTTCTACTTTCTGGCGAATGTCAACAGGCAGATCCCGTGGACAGCACCATTTGGAACCTTTTCAAGAGCTACATATCTGTGCCTGTTGCTGGACCAGGCCCTGCTGTCCCTATTGACATTATCAAGAGTATGGGTTTTCCGTGTGTGTCAAGACTACCCGAGGCATTCCATCTCAACGTTTGTGAGTTATCCTACTACATTATATGCCAGTCAAGCTCTAACTATATATAAAGCACCATCGGACGACTGCGACGTCCGCCCATACATCATTGACGCATATCTTGCGTGTCTCGCTGACTACAATGCTGCCGTAGAAAAAGCCACAGCATCAGCATACGTGCTCAGGGAGCTTATCCGCCGCTCTAGAGATGGCGTACGAACGCTCCAGGTTGAGTTTGAGTCCGACATCGAGCGCATTAAAGTACAAGTGGTGCCAGCTTCAACAATGCGAACATACGTCCTATCTGAAGCACAAACACAGATGTCGCTCCTCGTCCTGAGTCTCGAGGGCCTTTTCGAGGGCACGCAGGATGCTGTAGTTCAACTGAGGGAATATGGACAGGCGGTGCAGCATGCACAAAAAAGCTCGGAGAAATTCTCTTGATGGTACACGTTTGCGCTAGCGCTGGTGCTTATATGATCAAATACCATCAGCTTTGCTCAAGGCAAGGAGGCTGATGGAGGCGCTTTTTGCGAGCAAACAAATATTCTTCTCGATATATCATCCGAGCTATAAATAAAAATGCAGTTGACATGTTTAATTGTGGCATATACCATGCCAGTCTCATAATTGCCACCCTTGCATTTATTGTGTACCCCGCAATTATTCCACATTTGACAACCTAAGCTCGATGTTGTTTCCTGGGAGAGGGTCGCCCAGGATCACCAGAGCAACTTTCGTCCAGACCCCCGAATCAGAATCCAAGATAACCACCGGATCAATCGGCTTCCGGAAAATTCCCATCCCGTAGCACATGCAACAGCAACAATGAGAATTGTTGACCGGCACCGTCGGCGGCGGTTTGTGCCTCTGCCTGCTACAAGTATGGCACGTGATTTGGAGTAAGTCACGTGGCTAGCGTCCAGTCACCCTCCCACCACTATCACTCCGCAAATCAAATCCAATATTGCCAAGTACGAGTAAGCTCGACCGGCGTCGGCGTCGGTGAACGTGGAAATTTTGAGTTCTGATGGGGTGTTCTCGTTCTCGTTATTAGCCTTGCGAAGCCAGCCAGTCTTGAATTTCGCAACTTAATATCCAATCATATTGCAGGGGTTGGGCATTTTGTAGTCTAAGGGACGGGACGACCCTCTTTGTTGCGATAAAGATATCCCACAGCTATCGGGGCGGAATAATAATGTACCCGGGTGATGCCAATTTTAGAGTACAGCCCCGCCTCCACTGAGCCCGAAGTGTCCAAAAATGAAGGCCGCGTTGAATGTTGATTATTGAGGCTGGCGCACATTGGTTGAGTTTAAGGGCTACGGTGATATGCAGGAAGCCTCAACGTCTTTTGAAGAGATTTTTGAGCATGGATTCGCGTTGGCATCTATTTTGCGGATTAGTGGCTATCGGCTTTAAAAGCCAAGACAGACCAGCAAACATGCACCCTGCGGAATTTGAGGCCAACATGACCGCCACCGCAAATGGGGCCAGGGGGGAGACAGAGTATGCTGGAACGCTGAGCCCGAAAGGAAAAGCATGATTATCATAGGTTTCTCCTGACTGAAGGCAAACCACGACGTGGTGAAGGTATTCCATGATGATGACTGTAACTCAGCTGAACAGCATCACTCCAATCCAAATCCAAATCCTCCTCGAATACAAACCCTCCCCCAGTCCAAACCCTCCTTGAACACAAACCCCCCTCCAATCCAATCCCTCCCCCCAATCCAATCTCTCAGTCTGTCATCCAATCCCCCAAAAGACACATGCCCAACCTCCTAAAATACACATGCTACTTCTCAGGTCGAACCCGCTTCTAGCTCCCTTTCCGTCCAAACCAACTCTCCCGCTTTGGATATTTCGGCATCGCCTAGATATTCCGCCAAGGTTGCTGCAGGTATAAAGATCTCTTTGCCAAGCAAGCCTGCAGGGATATCGATACCAGCGGCGAACTCGCTGAGGTTAATCTTGAGCCCTGCAGTCGAGCAATCGATAGCGGTTCCGTCTTTGTTTCGAAAAATCTATGTCATATAAGTATCACTGTGTTTGAACGGTGCACCGCACTTACTTGATGATCGACTTCAAAAACTTCCCTCACACCCCGGAGTCCATTGGCTCGGGTGTACCATTGATCAACCCACTTAGACATGGTTGCGTTCTTGTTATTGGCTTTACCATAGGCAATGTCAAACCCAATCATGGCTCTCGTTCGTCCACGGGAGCGGACAATGTAATCCTTGGCCAGCTCGGGAAGGTTCTTGTGTGAGTAGGCAACCTCAATGATAACTCCTGGGAAGTTTGTACCTTGGGGCCCAAACTGGGCGTCGGGACAGCGTTTTCCTTTTCCTGCCGACTCCTGACCAGGAGAGATCAGAGGTACATCCGCAGACCCCATGAATTTGATTTTCCGAAGGAACGATCTCTCTTCTGCATCTTTCGCCTCGAGGGACATTTGGCGGAATTGAAAACCGATCTCATCGGTAACTGCTCCCAAGAAGACTTCATGGCAGCGTGATAGCATTCTCACGGCAAACTTGCAGGTCGTTGGGTTGTAGTCGTACCTGTAAGAGATCGTTAGAGGTGAGTTTAAAGTTTCAAGGAAAGACATACTTCACTTGTTCCTCAAAATACGAACGGAGGGCTTCGTCTTGTTCGATTGCACTTATCAATGCATTATATTGGCTTGGGTTTAACTTCACTTCAATCCAAGGTTCTTCGTTGGCCCCTGTGCCAGTACGTCGGTGCTGTAGGAGTTGCAGAATCTCGGTGACGGGGTTGGATGATTCCGCAGAGGTTTGTGGTGTGAGAGGTACCTCGCAATGTAAATAATCCTTTTCCGAAGGGCCGTTGCTATCGCTATCGGCGCAATAAGCCATGGTGGGCAGAAATCGTCGTGAAGCTGGCGAAAAAGAGGCGTCTTGAACTGTGTTTGAAAGAGCACAACATGGTGGAATTAATATTTGTGATAAAGGGTGTATGATGAATACCGATAACGATAAGGGACGGCCGGAATATATTGATGCCGCTCGAGCCAATTGAACTGCCCAATTACAAGCGATAACGACTATAACGACTACTACAAATCACCTGGTAACGAATTGGCACGCCACTCCAGCGACTGCGAATAACAAATGTAATACAGCATATCTTTCGAATGAGAAGGTCTAAAAGCGAATAAGATACATAAAATAGTAAGCAATCGGACAGGCTAACCCGTCTACATAAGTTTCCGAGTCACTCATTACAGAGAATCCCCTCAAAGTCATATACCACCTCATCCTCGGCCCCCTTCGTTCTCCAACGCTGGGTGCCATGTGTCATCTTCAGCATGCTGAAGAGCTCCCGTCATTCCTTGCCATATTCTTGATTCCTCATGCCAATCTCTTCATACGTGGCCCTCAAGGACTCGGGCAGTGATAAAGACGCCGAAGACGATATTCAGAAGGGACTGGAGAGTTTGGAAACATTGTTGAGGTGCGGTGCGCTGGCTTCGTTTTGGGGGCGAGAGCGTGACGGCTCTGGTGTGCCGGTCTTATCTTGAGGGTGACGTAGTGGAAGGAGTGGTGGCTCCAGAGCCCTGGCTTCATTTTAGGAACGAGAGCGGAGCTCGTATGACCGAAAGAGCTGTGATGACGACGATGATATTGCAGTTTGAGTGATAGTGGCAGCTGGCGGCTGGCAGCCTCATTGGCTACCGACGGAACCTCGGGGTGATGGGCTGGGACTTGGAATATATTCGCCGCCTTTGGATATATTGCTTTCTCACTGACGTTGAGGTTGATGCTTTCTTGGGGCGGGTTATGTCTCCAATGATCGTGTGCGACGGTATGGCCAATTGGCCATCACAGAAAGTCTAGGACGGCCGCGTGTCATAATCGCTATCAGCCGTTGGTATCGAGGGTCTTCGTTGTCGCTGGTGCTCTCTGTGCCGAACTGATGAAAGAGCGACTTCTATTACCGCCGAATATATGTCGGCGATCATAAATACGCAGGCTCTTCGCCTTGGCCATCGCTAGTTTTCTCCGCTTCTCTAGCTGGTGTGCTTGGTCCTGATGCTTTTCTTGAAGCGAGTTCTGCCGCCCACAATCCTATCGTCGTATGCGGCGGTATGGGCCTTTGGCCCGAAGCAAGGTTGGGACGACGGTGTGGCGAATCGCTATCACCCGAGGGTATCGAGGGTCTTCATTATTTCTGTCGCTCTCGGTGGTGAGCCATTGGAAGAGCGGCCCCTGCCACCTCCAAATAAAGTGGTGGTTGAGCGTGAACGCATGGGCCCTTCCCCGTCGCTGGGTTTCACCCTCATTTCTGCAGCCCCAAACACAGCTTGAAATGTTCTGGTTTCAAACTCGAGCAAGGAAGAGGGGGGGGAAAAGAGAGCGATGAACAGAGAAGACGGTGGGGAAAGAAAAGTACTCAGGGGCAAGATGAAAGAAAGGCAATATGTATGTATAAGCTGATAGTTAGCTTACTTTTTCTTCCGTGCAATATGTACCTTTGGACTCCGCGCCCAATGTAAATCGGCTGGGTGTTGGGTGTGATCGCATGTGGAGCACATGAGTAAGTGAGGGGATAATGAGCGTCGAGGCAAAAATAGGAAGCAAAAGCCGGCTACTGATGCATTACCAACATTCAGTTCTTGCCTTACAGCAGCTCGGTTCACCACTGACGCAATAGCTGATCTCTCTGTTTGTGAACAATCTCCGCGAGGGAAGGCGGGAGAGCGGGATAGACTGTTTGAAAGTCGATCCTGGCAAAAATGAGATGTCGCAGTGCCTCGAGCCTATCATGGACAGGATATGGCGGCGGCCATGGATGGCTCGTCGGGGAATCGGCGATGCGTGTGATTGCTGCGAATGAGCATAGCGGGTGGCTATTCTTGTTATCCTAGGGCTGGATTATTTGGCGCAGTGCGCAGGGATAGTAAGGTGGATGGTGGATGAATGGCGTGGACACAGCTGACCTGTTCCATCGCAGATATAGCCCGCCTCCTCACCGCCGCTCTCGCCTGCTCCTCAACTCCTCACCACTCTCCTCGACGCCTGAAAGGGCGCCAGAAGCACGCCGCTCCACCGGCAGATCAGATGAAGAAGAGGGCTGCGATCCGACAACGGTTGGCCAACGAGGCAAGACGAGACATATTGAGATGAATGGCAATGCCTTCACAAAATACAGGCCCCCTCCCAAACGCGATCGATCAAGGCTACCAAGGCCAATGTGAAGGTAATTCAAACTAAATTTGTGTAGAGCCGCTGGAGATTGACTTGTCGAAGAGGAAGGCACGCCCTGCCTCCCGACCGTTGATGCAAAACTCCCCGACAAAACCCTTGGCAGCGCCCTCGGCGAGTAGTCAGCCGATCAAATTCCGGGCCAGGTCTACAGGCCATACAAACATACATGACGAAGAATGGGGCCTTAAGTAGGCGGTCACTGTATACTCACCTCCAGACATTTATACGGACCTGCTGCAGCCGCATGAGAACAAGACGGTAAGTGACCGCATCTCGACGGACCTGGCGAGCGGTGGCCGGCTGCTGGCGGCTGTGTAGTGAGACTTTATTATCATATATCCGCTGGCAAAACAAGGGGTTGTGGGTATCCGCGCCATCATTTAGAAGCTGAAGTCTTGGGCGAGGCGCAACGGGCAGGGGCCGGTGTTTGCTGAGGGCGATATTATTGCTGCGATTGAGAACAGCGTGGTTGGCGACGGAGACAAGCTGTTATAATGCCTTTATAGTGTGCGTTTATTATATTATCTCGGTTTTTGGCTGCTTTTGACGCTGCCTAGAGTCATTGGTCGCAGTGCCGGTAGCTTTCTCTTCATCTCTTCACCTCGGGGTGAATGTCGCTCGGTGGAATGCTTGCAATCTTGCGGATGATGTTTCTCTGCATCTACTGGGGCTGGTGGGTGTGTCATGTTGTTCAGGGCTGGGGCAATCGTCCCTGTGTTCAACAGCTTCCATCTTGGTTTTATTGTCAATATCTTCTGGGGTGTCGTGCGCAATGGGCCTGGTTGCTTTGCAACTTCGAGAACTTGTCTAGGGGCGCCGTTTTTATCTGGATGCTCCTCTCCGGCTCAACTAGAGCTGGCGCGTCGTGGGATGCCAACACAGCGGAGGGAGCACGCTTCCCTTCCCCCTCAGCTATCTCCACCAGGAGCTCGGACATCTCCTGTGGGTGTCCCGTTAGGTCTGCTAGGCTAGCCAGAATTGTATTTAGATACATTAGATATCCTAGTTTGCAGTCCTCAGCCTTCGGGTTCCCATACTTGTGGCCTTTAGCGGCGACGGACTATTGGCATCCTCCGTGATGGCCATCATGGCGTGCTCAATTCCAAGCCGTCTGCGATTTTCCCCTAATTATTGTAGGGCGCAGCGTCTTGCCCCAAACAAGCGCGGGTGTAATGATGATCTTGCTGGCCAATCTCATCGGCCGCCTAGACCATGGCGAAGGCAGTGCGCTTTTTCGGCGGCGTTAGGAGCTAGATTCTGGTGGGTGTGGCGTTTTGATCTATAGCCTCGACCTGTTGGATTGGATGTTAGTGCCTACTCACAAGAATTATGAGAAGGGTATTGCATGGTTACGTACGTGCGTGTCTTCCATGATCGCCGCATCGTTCTTGACTTCAGCTAGAGAAGTTCCTGTGTTGTGTAGAGTTTTCATGTTGGATTCGACGACGTTCTCAATGCTATTGCCTCCAAGAAATTGCCTACCGCACCTGGGTATTCTTCTCGATATCCATCTCGATATCCATCTTTGTTTTCCTATTTTTTTTCTGATTAGGATGCTTGAGTTACTCGAAAGTCTTAGGCTATGTCGGAACAGCAGTCATCAAGTTTGTGAATGGCTTGCCGTGAATGTCTTGCCCCTCCATCGACGTATACCCTCGCATCCCCGCATCCTCCCCACTCCATGCATGACATTTGGCCCTTCCCGTCAACTTTCTGTATGCACAACCCCCCTCACCCATCAACCCAAGAATTGAGTACAAAGGCATACTATGTGTACTATATATGGTTATTTGCAGAGTACTGGCGCTCATATGAAAGGGTCGGAATAAACTTCTCGAGTATACCCGTTGCTTGTTCCTATTTTCCATAGGATGGGGTACGTGGGAGTGTGAGCCACATATGTTGGATATGTTCCGGCCCAACCGTGAACTGAGCTGGTTCATGAACTGGCCGGCCCGTTCAT
>JPKC01000184.1:0-39048 GCA_000750925.1 Pseudogymnoascus sp. VKM F-4518 (FW-2643) | reverse complement strand
TGCTTTCTTCCTGCGAGACCGGTGACCAGCTTCAGACGCAGGAGTTGATGCAGGGCTCGGCTGCTGGTGCGGTGACGCGTTCTGGAAATGATGTTAAAACGGGAGTCGGATGGCCTATAGGGAGTTATAACTTACCTTTCCCCTCCTCTTTGCACGCTCTCTCCTCAACCTTTCCATTTTTTCCTTCGCCCTCGCTGAAACATTGCTCGGTTTGGCGTCTGCCGCGGCAAACTTGACATCATCCCCTCGCGACAATTTGGCTTTCGCCGAAGCTTTTTTAGGCCGTTTCGAGACTCTTTCTGGGCCGTCACCATATAATGGAGGCGGATTTATTACTTCATCTCTGTAGAGATATGTGTTTGTTTTATCGTTCCATCCGCACACCAAGCGCAGAACATCTTCCGGCTCAGAGCTTGCAGTGGGAACCTCGGAATCTGACTGAGGGGGCTGTGCCATGTTGACAGAGGGCAGCCCGCTCAGTTTACTGGCGAGGCTTGAGGAAGTCCAGGAGTAACTTTCTTTGATGCTAGTCCCGTGACTGTCTGTCCTGTGATGGGAACGGTGGACAACCTATGTGGGCGACACGAGGAACTCGCAGACAACGCGACAGTGGATAAAATATAAGGCGATCGGAATCGGCAGGGTTTTTTATGAAATGTTTGATGGATTTCGATGTGAAAAGTGAAAGGAACGAGATGATTGATGGCTGATGGAAAATGTGATCACCCTGAAATCCCGTGTAATAACACGTAAGTTGCGCTTGTTGTTCGGCGGCCGTGCCGCGCTTAAGATTTTGTCAACAAGGCAAGGGACAACCACGACGTGTTTCTTTGAGAAGGAAGCAAGGGGTAAATAAAAAATATCACCTGCGCACTTCATCAAGGCACTCTAATATCACTTATTGTATAGGCAATGAATCGCAATAAATGCGACAGCCAGGACTTGTTATTCATTTCGCTTTACGCGTGGTATACTGTAACAATCACGTGACCACTTCTCTCCCCTTTGGTGCTTCTCAAACTGAGAAGATTATAATAGAGCAGAATGGAATAGAAGCCTTTTCAGGGCGAGTCTCCGAGAATATCAACTCTCTAAACCTCCGCAAACGCACCTGCAACATCAACCTCACATCCCCAATTGCACCAACCAGTTATCCTACAGAACTGACCGTCACGGCCCCATCACGCCTACCACACCAAGAACAACCATACAACCATCGCCCCCATACTACCTTCTACCCCGTCTCCTACACGCCGTCATACCTCGACATCACACACTTCCCTTCAATGCAGCTACAGCAGGGTATTTACGAACACCAGCCCCACGCATACCAGCAACGGCAGACGCACCTACCAGGCGCAGCCATTATATCCCAGGTCTTCGCTCGCCAAGCGCCCAACGACCGCCGCACCCACTAACGTTAGCTTAGGAATGGATTGGTCGGCGGTGAATAAGGGGGCGCACGCACACGCGCAGGAACGGGATGGCGAGGCAACCACCGCGGCTGTTAGAGGGAAGGCGAGTACGATTTCGGATGTGGATGGGCTCATGCGGGCTATACAAGGTTAACCGCTGAATCCATCTACTTCGCGTAGCAGCAGCAGCGACAGCGGTGAGGCAGCAGGGACCTTCACAGATGGTGGTAGAAGCGGAACTGTAGGCGGCACAGGTTCAGGTGCGGGTGCAAGTATTGGTGCGAGTACTAGCACGGGAAATCCGAATAAGCGGGTATGAATGCCACATTGGGGAGTGTGGTAAGGCGTTCTTCCAGGTGAAACATCTGGAGATCCATATCAGGGCTCATACGGGGGAGTAACCATATGTACGACCCTTTTACTTCTTCTTCTTCTTCCCTTCCCCTTTTTCTTTCCCGCCACTCTCAACCTATCCCCTCTCACTCGCAACAACACCCACCAAAACCACAGACGCTAACAACTCCCTAACAGACCTGCACCTACCCCACCTGCACGAGCGCCTTTTTCCAACATGGCAATCTCAAGACTCACCTCCGCCGCCACACTGGCGAGCGCCCCTTCGCCTGCCACATTTGCGGTAAGAGCTCCAGCCAACGCGGCAACTTGCGCGCACACGCAGCTGTGCATGATACCGGGGGGGGGGACGGCAAAGAAGTATGCGTGCCGCTTGGATGGGTGCGAGAAAGCTGTTTACGTAGTTGGGGAATCTGAAGTCTCAAATAAATAGATTTCATCAGGAGACTTTGTGGGTTTTTACGGAGCGGTTAAGGGGAACGGGGGAGGAGATATGAAGGGGAAGAAAGGGAGCTGCTAAAGTACTTCCGCGGTCTTTATCGCAATGCTAATAAAGGCATAAAAGGCCGTGGGAAAGGCTGAAAAGTCGCTCCTCCCCCGATGCCCATTCCCGTCCCCATCCCGTGGCCGAGGCAGAGATTGAGATTGATATTCATCTTCGAAGCGGGGTAGGATGATGAAGACGACGACAAAGTCGAGGTTGACAGGGTAGGAAGACCAGCAGAGGAAGCGGACAAGGTAGAAGCGGCGGAAGACGATGAATGGCTCCAGAACCACGCACCTACCTGTCTTGTTGTAACCAACAACCCCCTCCAACATCCAACCACCCGTCGCTTCCAACATGGTCGTTGATATGTCCTTCGACTACAACTTCTCCTTCGCCGCCGTCCGCCTGACTATGAGCTCGCCTTCCAAGAGACCAACTACCAGCCGGCCTGCCGCCACTCTCACTTGCTCTCCTCGCAGATGTCCATGTACTCCAAGGAGTCCTCGCCCTGCCACCCCCCTTTCCTTGAACCGCCTTTGATGGACGACCCCCCTCACTCCCGCTCTCCCACGCATGGGCATTCTTTAGATGCCGTCGCATACTTAAAATCTCGCCGCAGATATAGGCTCGTGTGTCGCAAAGAAGCCAGCAAGTGCCATCGTTGTAAAGGGCAAGGTTCGAAATCGGCGGAGTATCCACTGGAAGATCTAGCTGCTGGATGACCGAAGCGGGCTGGATTGGCTTGTTTCCCCAGACCGCGATACAGTCTCTCCTTTCGGACAAAATTACCTCGTCTCTATGTAGGTTAAAAAGATGCGCTCCAATAGTGCCTGGTGCAGCGGGTGCAGATAAGAACTCCGAACTTGGGATCAAAACACAAGAATTCCATTACGATGATATCTAAGAGCAAAAGTAAGCTTTATTTAGGTACGAAAAAGGCAGAAGAAAAGATCGAAATGGAAAATCTATACAACGGTATAGCTCCTACAGCTCATTTTACATGTTCGACGCGCCTGCTTCTGATCCAAGGCGACCGTAACGCGAATCCCTGTGCTGATCAGGTCGGCTCCGACCCGCTAAATGAGTAGACCCACCTCAAACTAAGACCAACCAATAAGGGCTCAAGAAACTCAAGTAGAGGGCTCCCCCCAATACGGAATCACGGTACAGGGGCATTAGCCACGCGGGAGGAGCAGATGGTGTTTTTCACAGCCACGTTGCCGCCAGATATGGAGCCAGAGTTTATGCGGATCATGAAGATCCGGCCGGACGAGGTGCAGACGTTCCGGGGACCCACGACGCGGCCCAACATTGCGTATTCCGTCCACGAGTATGCTGAGAGCGATGATACGGATGCCATTTACCAGTTGGTCGGGCAAAAGTTGGAGCAGTATACGGCGCCCGCCAAAATCATCGTGTACGGGGGCACGATCAAGCGGACCCAGGAGTTGAGCCAGGCATTAGGTTGTCACCAGTATTACCGCGAGGTAGGCGACCGAGGCGAGAAGAGTGTCACGGGCATGCACTTGATGCCACGTGATTACAGTCCTCACAGACCCTAACAGGTCCTCTAGACTACCCGTAAAGGGGTAACAGCCCCAAACCTCGCCCGTTTCAGGGCTGTAGTCATAAGCCAGACATCTAGGCTTCGCCCACCTCTCTTCTTCTTTCTTCCGTAGCTTTAGATCTTCAATAGAACCACCTCTTGATTTCCTAGTCCACCACTACACTTGTGCATCGCTACAGGTAAGGTCGACCATTAGGAGGCAAGCAGACGGGGTTTGTCACAAAGAGTGCGATTATGGGACGGTGGCAGCGTGGCGATGGTCGGTTGATTGTGGCGACGAAACGCGTTTGGGTTTCCCCCCCCCCAATATCCGAGTGGTGATCCACGCCGGAGACATTTACACAGATGCGGAATTATAGCCAGGAGAGTGGTCGTGGTGGACGGGATGGTAAGCGGAGCGAGGCCATCGTCGTGATGCCGGCCGGGAAGCATGAGGAGTTTCAAAAGAAGATAGCACGGGCCCAAGCGCGGGCACAGCCATGGAAGATCCGGAGTCGTTAGGTGGAGTGGGAGAAGATGGAGAGGTTTTTAAGTGGCAGTAAGTGTCGACGTATATATTTGGACGGCGAGGTGGACGACCGACAAAACCGGGAGAGGTGCGAGGTTGGGGAAGAGCGTTGCGATATTAGCGAGAAGAACGATGCCATAACCGAAGGGTTAGACGCATAACAGGCGGCAATTCATCGAAGAAAGGTTGAGTGGGGAGGAATTATAGCAACAGCAGTTCATTGTTAATAGTAGTAATAAGCCTCGATGATATGAGAATTGGTGTAGTAGCTCTCGGTGTAGCGTTCGTGACGAAATTGACAATGTAGTTGGGCTTAAGAATTACACTAATTAATTGATGAAACAAGTAGCTCTCAATAATTCGCAAAGAGAGATTATTTGATACGACAAATGAGAGGAATAACTCTCGGTATTTAGCTCTAGTATTTGTATCTGCTTGGCGCAGCGCTTGAGGCGTCTCGTAATTTCAGAAGTGTTGTTCGAACAGGATGACTTAGTGGATGTTTGCGTTCAGAATAAATTCGAACGCCTGGGCTTATCCGAAGCCCAATTTGAGGCGGTGTATCAACAGGGATGTCGGATGGAAGTGGAGGCTCATACGCCATGAAGTCGACAGGCCCAGGAAGCTCACGGTCTTTTGTCACGCCGATGACATTGGACCTGCGCATTTGCTCGATTTATTTGGCCTGGCACTCTGAATGTCTTCCCGCTTTGTCGTCATACCCCCTCTTGCTTTGCGTCTTTTAATCGCATGGCTCTTTTCCTGGTAAATTCTTTCCAATCAGAATCATTTTGAACGCGCCAAGTCTCAAGCTGCCTATCCTTCTTAGCTTTTCTCTCGTCGCGAGCTTCCTTCAACCGTACTTCTGCGTCATCTTCTCTCTCCTGTATTTCAAGAGTCAGCACCCTTTCAACCTCCCTAATATTCTCGTTATCAAAACGCCTTTTATCGCTGGTGTTCAAATTGAACAACAACTTCGGATCCATCCAATCCGCACTCCGTATAGCCACAACTTCTCTCACTGTGACCTTACAGCTCACCAATCCCCTGATGGCCCTCAATGTCCGCATTCCATTTGCGGCAAACAAATTGTCCTGCGGCTTCCTCGCACCCTTCATAGTCTCATCCAATACCATGACATCTAACCAACTCAAGCTCGTACACTTAGATAGTAGCTCGAAGGCCTCATTTCGTTGCGAGCCTCGATACGCAAAAGATATATTTTGAATGAACTTGCGCCGATCACTAATCATGTGCAGATAGGCAAACATCTCCCATGTCTCTTTAAACATGAAATTGTTCGAGCCGAAATAAATAGGGAGAACTTCATCACGGACTCGAGTGCAAGTCCTCGCGATTGCAAGAGTCTGTTCATGTGGAAGAGAGAGAAAAGATATTTCCGATTGTTCCCTCGACTGGACATAATTAAAAATTGCAGTCACATCAGGACACAAGGCGTCGCGAGATACCAGGAGAAGGGCGTAGATAGCAATTCGAATTTCCAAAGGCAGCGTGAAGAGCCGTGAATCTGGTAGAGAAACCTGCGCAGCTCTTCCACTCTTCCGCAGTGAGAGGCGATTTTGGGGCATTTCGCAATACGAATAATTCAATCCACGTAGCCACGTAGTTTTGGTAGTCAAATGCCAAGATTTAGGTAGCTTTGAACGTTGGAGCCTGTCCTATTGATGCTCGCCAAAGTGACACGAGGGCATGTGACCGGATTAACTATTCGTCCGTCGATAACATTGGAACGGCTCGGTCCATGTAATTTGCTTAACCGACCCTGGTGCGTGACTCCAGGCTGCAAATTTCAGGAATCTTACTATTTTGGGAGTCGTGCAGCGCATGACACACCAATCCTACCTTGTCTTGACACCAAGGTTGGGGCTCACCCCCGTCAAGATGAATCAAACGTGCGGGTTCTGGGCTCTGGACTGTACCATAAGTCTGTACGATTCCCCTATGATTAACTTTTGATTGAATGTCTCAACCAACCCCTATAACAACCGTCGGCCCGTCCCGCCTGATAACCCTAAACCCAGCTTGAGGTTAACTATTTCTCGAATATCTCAACAAACATTGTATATATCGTGATTCCGCAACCAGAAATTAAATCGGGCGGGTCGGTTTACCAACTGCCCCACTGTAGGTTCTCCGGACACAAATAGAGGGACTTTCAATTAAATAAAATCGACCATCTGCTTTTAATGAAATCGACCCCCAGTAAAGATCGAAATGGAAAATCTATATTACGGTAGTTATAGCTCCTACAGCTCATTTTACATGTTCGACGCGCCTGCTTCTGATCCAAGGCGATGGTAACGCGAATCCCTGTGCTGATCAGGTCGACTCCGACCCCAACTGCTGGGTAGAGATGTGGGCGAGATGAGTAGACCCACCTTAAACTAAGACCAACCAATCAGGGCTCAAGAAACTCAAGCGGAGGGCTCCCCCTAATACGGAATCACGGTACAGGCAACAAGCGCAGCTTGATCAGAAAAATAGTGGCGTTTAATGGCGGCGGGGATTCCAGTTCCCGCCGAATCCGAAGGAGCCGGTTCACCATCGTGACTTTCACGTGTACAATTTTCAAACCCGACTTTGGATACATTTAGCACTATGCTTGATATGGATTAGTCCGTAAGCAAGCTTTTCTTACGTCATCACCCGGCCTGCCAACCTGTCCGAATCTACTCGGTGATTCCCAAGTACTTTCTTTATCACGCCTGGGCAATCTAAGAATCGCCTTATCTAGAACCTGAACCGACCCAGCTCAGCTCATAAGCCGGAATAAGTATACGAGTGTCAACCTGATCAAATAGGAACACCGGGAAATAACCAATTGTCGGTATTATCGGCGGGTTCGCCTCAATCTAACCGCCGACTGCACTCCCGTGGCAATGCGCACGGTGGTAATACACGACCAATACTAATCGCCGTCCCCACCTTCTGACCCCGCGCGGGCAATTGGATTAACACATATCGTCTTTCTGCCTCTCGTCCCCATGATGACCAATTCCGGGCTAAATCGCCTGCTCACCACGAAATACCGGCTTCTGGTCCGATCATCTCCTTCAATTGCTGACCGATATCGACCTCTCTCAATCGTTTCACCAAATTATCTCCACACTGGGAATGTCATCTCGTCATCCTCGTCATCTTCGCACTTCCGCTTCACCCGTAACCTCACCTCCCCCCCTCAGATGTCACCTGTAAAAATGCGTGCCTCGCCTGGCTAACTCGTCGAAACTTCTTACCCCGGTCAATGATGGCACTGTTCCTTTCCATTAACTCGTGCCCATAAATTAACCGGCGAAATGTGTGGCATGACCCGCTTACAAAACCCATGGGTTGTCGCTGTCATCCCTCTCCTCTCCCTCGGAACGGGTTCTCCTCGCAATACCGACGAAAATGGTACCACTATCCGCCGCCATGCGCTTATGTGGATCTTCTCACCAATCTAACGCTCGCTTGCATTTTGCATGATTTTCCTCATTCGTTCTGACGCCCAATCGTGGACCGGCGCGGATGGGGCGACGACGGCTGTTCTCCTGTCTCCTGCCCTATTCAGTGAACCCCCACCTCCTACCATATTCTTTTACCACACCCTTAATATTGCGGTCGCACGGGGGGCCAATATGCTCCAAACTGCATCAATATCCTGGAATCGCCTCACCCGTTCCTAGTATGTCATGGCGGCCTATGCACTGATCTGTGGGCTAGTACCCTCGCGTTGGTCCGTGAACTGCTCCCGCAACCGCCTCTCGTGATACATTCGCTCGTACAAACACCACTGTCCGTCCGCGGCGAATCGACTGCGTTCGCCATCCAAAAACAACCACCCGACTTGACTCTCCGATGGATTATCCACCATGTGATCCCAACCGATGGGTGGGGCGGCGGTTGGTACGCTGGCAAACCCATCACTACTATCCATCATCATCAACTCCCCGAATAACTCCTCGCATGCCTCCTAAACCAACCTCTGAGCTACTCGGCGCTGATGAGTCTGTCCCATCTTTCTCTAGTATTCAATGGGCCCGAGCTTCGCGGTTACTCTTGCTGCCAATGCTTTGGTTACTGGGAACCACAGATATCTGAGTTGATTTCAGTCGTAGGGATTTTCACGGCGACAGAATCGCTTGGCCTCGTAAGCATCTTTAGTACTTGATGGCACATCGAGGCGGTTCGTAATGTCAGACATGGCCTTGCGTTTTCTCAATACAGGATTTTCTGGAGAAACCTTGCATCGCTGTCCTATTTGTCTTAATGCTTCAGTGATAACACTGGGTTCGCTGACTGGCATCTTCTTTTGTGTGATAGTGAGATGGTGGCTGGAGAACTTGTACGTCTTGTCGAACTTTTGCAGATATTCGGGGGAGACACTTGCAGAGTATTGTATGAAAGACTCGTAGTTGGTCGATGGTGAGAACAAGTGAACCTGAGCGAACATATTAGCTTTCTCAACGGTAAAAGGAGCGCTATGAGGCCATGCATTACCTCTATATCGCCCTCGGGGGTGGACGAGCGGGAATCTTGCGCCATAGATATCAACAATCCAGCGTAGTACGGGTCGAAGGACAATTTGTTCATCTGCTGAACTCTCTGGTGTGCAGCCTTCACAGGCTTATGACTCCAGAGCTTATATCGCTGTTCGGAGAGCCAGGTCTTGTCGAGGAACGCAAAAACCGGCCGGTTGGTAGTCGACGCTCGAAAGAGTACAGGACAAGGAGTTCGGACCACGGGCCGGCAGTCGAAGAAAAACTGTGGTGGAGAGCTGTAGCCAGTTAGCTTCCAACGGAGGCGCGTGATAATACGAGGTTGAGAGTCCTACACACCTGCTCGCCTTGAACAATGACTTGTCCTTTGGTATCAGGAGCCTAAAGAGCGCTCTGGCGGCTGCATCTTTGCTAGACGTTCCCGGTGCTCCAAGAAGCGTATCAAGCGCATATGCAATGCGAACGTCGTTTTCGACGGAGGCGGAGATGGTGTCGCGACTTCCCTCATTCGCAGCATCTGTGGTCAAGATGTCGCAGTCGAGCAGATGCAAATGTCGCAGTCCCCATGCTTCGGGTCGAACATACGATGACTGGTTCGTAATCACCCGTTCACGGAACGATCCAGGTTCCGGTGCAGGATTTTGGGGCTTCTGAAGTTGCGCACCAGGCGACATTGAATTTGTGAGGACGCAAGGGCGCGACGTTGCAAGATGGCATTGTTGATGGACTGTTGCGCGTCGGTTTTATTATGTCTGGCAGCACATGACTGCCACAGTAGTTTGGCCCTTTAATGTCACGTGACCTTTTACATCACGTGATATTATGCGTTATCTTGTGTAACGGAGGTTTCTGAACCATAGCCTTGTTGGAACTCAAGCCCAATTTACCCTCTCAGATCACATAAACATTCTCTAAGTTGCGAATTGTCTGGGTTTTTTTGGTGGCTTCCAATACTGTCCTAATCTAAGCTTGTGGACTTTTCTTTTGACTAAGAGACGAAACATGGCGAGTCGGCGGCGTCAAGGTTATCCATCAAATATAGCAGAGTTCAAGCAAAGGTTTCCAAACCACGAGCGAAATACTGTCCATTCCATTCCCCGGTCCATCGCTGGAGCGAGCGGAAGCCGATGGACTGCAGCTCATTTAGAGTCATGCCGAGTGATATTATCGCAGCCACAGCAAGCGAACGAGCATCTGGAGATCCTCCGGCCATATCTCGCCAGCTCTCGACTGCATATCGACACATGTCCGGAAATACTCCAGAGCCTCACACTTGTCTCGGCCAAAACCCTGAGAGAGAGCACGTCAGCGGAACTACGGAGGATGGGGGGCCATTTCGGAGCTTTCTACAGTCGTCTAGCTGAAGTTGTTCGAATGCCTCAACTGGAACGACGAGTGCAGCCGAATAGAGATATTAATCGGCCGGAATGCACAGAGTATGTGACTGGAGAAGGACTGGGTTTCTCGTCGCCGCTGGGAACAGACGCCTCGACGCAAGTTCAATCCTCGCCGTTCGCGCCATCTGACAGTGATCCCACTGAGCGATCCGATCATGAACTACGCATAAAGCACGAAGTGGTTACTGCGAGCATGACAGCCGAGTTCATTTCTACTGTCCTCGATATTTGTTCGGGGCAACTAAATCCAACCTCTAGAATCGAATTCTCTGCGGCCCCAACCACTTACAAGATGAGAACTCGCTGGTTACAGACTACTTGTCAGGACGATGGGAGCCTGATTTGTCGTCACAAGAGTGTCTTCAGTGGCTACTGGGTTCCTCGCGGATATCCCTTAGCCATAGTTGAATCCAAGGCGGCATACACCTCTTGGAACGAAGATGAAGATAGTGCGCAAGTATCTACCAATGTCCTAGCTCAGCAGATTTGCGAGATGGTGACATCGACATTTCAACGCTCCGATATAGGGGAAGATGATCTGGAAGATCTGAACCCGAAAGCCCGCCAGTGAGTTCACTTCCCTTTCGCCGCCTCCGCGATGCGACCCTCAAAGTAATAACGATACTGCATTATAGTGTCTTCCTACTCTCCGCACACCAGACGGTTCTAACATTTATGCATTGGGTGGTTAAAGACGAGTATATTAATTATTTTCGATCTGAAAAGCCACCTGATGTACTTCCATTTTTGAACTTACGCTCTTCGTCGACTTTTGATCTTGAAAAGGTTCCCGAACGTCTCGAAGCAGTTTATGGGCTAATGTCTTTGAGAACATTCTTAGATAGTGAGAACATAACTGTGTAGTAGGTAACCTCATGAGATATTAACCTTATCCAGGTTGCTAGCGCAATATTGTCGTTTATGCTAAGCACGGCCCTAGACTATATCATAATTCCATACCGATTCCCCTATGATTCACTTTTGATTAATGTCTCAACCCTCTAATCCCCTGTCCGTCCCTCCTGGTAACACTAACCCCAACTTGGGGTTAACTCTGACTTGAATAACTCAATAACCACTATAAATATCGTAATTCTAACACTTGGGAAGGAATCGGGCGGGCTAATTTACCTATTCCCCACCTTTACTTGTTATGCAGGCTTCAATGGGGGAACTTACAGAATAAATATTTTCCCCCCCTCTGTTTAAATAATATCTTCAATCTTAGCTAGTATTGATTTTGATTTTGAATGTTGGATTGATGTGTTCCTTTTTACTGGGAATCAGCCGTATAATGCAAAATATTTGCCAGTCCTTCCCGACCCTCCCCCCCACTTCACTTTCCTGAGATATAATCTCAGTACATTCACATCAGTATGCCAATTGAAGCCTCTTTTCTCACTTTTATTAATCATTTTACTTTGAGTTATTCGTAGCTAGAGTGATCTACTGTCAGATCAATCGAATGGTCTTCCCTTAGTCTGTGTATGAGTGATGCCCATGGCGCTCCGTTGCTTTGGTTCGTTAAATCTACCGAAATTTTGTTTAATGTCGCCAGATGGTTCATTGCAAATCTTTCAATATCTTCCTCGCTATAATGTCCACTAAGCATCACAGTCTGAAGGTGCGGCAGACGTAATACTTTAGAAATTAGGTCAAAAGGACCTGCCTCATCATCACCCACGAACAACTCTAGCTCAAGATAACGAACGGCGGGGAAGAGTTCAAGAAACTGCACAAAGTCGCTAGTCCATTTTTCTTGCGTTGTTCCAGGCTTTGGCATAGGATCGAAGGTAAGAAAGAGGGTGGTTAAGCAAGTTAAACAAGACCGAATTTGTTGCGAAAAGTGCGTTGGAAGTGCTACGATATCAGGCCTGATTGGATTCCACGCCAGGCCAAGCGCTAGGTCGAAACTCTCCACTCTAAGGCCGCTAGCCATAACAGCACCAAAGATGACTTGAAATGCCCGTTTGACGTACTCAATACTCTCTGGTAATTCTATCTCACGTGTCAAAGAGACTCCTAATTTCTTTTCCATCGAAGCTGCTCCCCATGGTCGCCCCACGTCAATTACGCGGATAGCCCTACAACCCTGCAGGTTGGCGAAGGCTACTGTTAGGTATGCGGTATCGAGCCCAGCACAACCTAGCTCAGTTTGATCGTCCAATGCACGTCGATACTCTTCTCCGTCTAGATTATCGAAGAGACCAAAGTTAAAATGATCCCAAGGGCCTGGAGGGTAGGCGACAAGATGGTCTATGCAGATTTCGACAGTGTGGATAGCAGGGCCAAATACTGGGTCCTTTGAGATATCCACAAGATTGATAAGACTGTTACGCTGGAGCATATGATATCGGGTGTTGAAATAACGTTTCTGGAATGACGGTAGTGTGATGAAGTTGACAACTCTACAAAGAAGTCGAAAACTGCCAAAGTCGCTCGCATCAAGGCTTGCAGCCACTAGCTCTATAGTCTCCCGTGGGAGACTAAGTAGAAAAGACATAGTCTCAAACAGAGTTCCAGGACAATTCGAGCATAGCAGTCTACCGTCTATTGTGTGTTTGTGTGTGTGTGTTTGATGAAAAGATCTGTTCAACAAGTTGGCCCGCGCTCAGAAATCGCACCTTCGGCCCGGCCCGATATCACGTGATGGTTGAATAATAAATCTCTATGCAACCTCGATTGGGCGGGCGGGAAGAAGGGAGGGCATCGCTCGATCGGGCAATCCAAACTCGATGTCGACTCCTGTGCCAATACCATGGCCGCCACACACCTCTAGCCAGGCCGGCATTGCGGGCATTATCCTCTTCATCGTCCTTGTTTTTTTGGTGTGCCCCGATCGCGTATCCTAGATATGATATATCGTTTTTCGATCTACCCGTTAAGTCTAAGCACCATTTGCAACAATCGAAATTAGCAAGAATGTAGGTAGTACAGTATCGATCCTACTCTATACTCTCCACCCCATCCTCCAACTCAACCGTCAACCATAAAATATCCGTAATAAAACACTGGCTTCCATGCCTCCCCATGTGATCTTCTTCCCGAACCAAATCAACATCACTCGTCTCACCTCTGCATGGTCCTCTTCGCTCCACTCACCCTCCCCCCGTCCCCAAATCCCCATCGCCTTCATCTGCCCATACAACCCTTCCTTGACCACCTCTACCGGCGCTGCAATACTCATGGCTGCCACGGCTGCGCGCACAATCCCATCGTACTGACATACTCCTCCTTCGACCTTCCGGAAACGATTGCTGCCCTCTCGCGTCTCCGCCCACCGCGTACACACCTTCTGCGCCACCGTGCAAAACGTACAACTGGCATATGGCTCAAATCGGATCGTCTTTCATGCCTCAATCTCCGTGATCACCTTCGTCCGTGATTCATCGGGGCAATTCTCCAATGTATGCCGAACATCAACCTCCCAACCTTGGCACTGTCGGACGTAACATAACGGCCACTTGCCTACCCACGAATCCAACCGGGTTTCCAAATTCCACACCTCATGCCCTTCCCGCTGGCTGTCGGCCTCGACTCGCCATCGCTGCTGGCTTCGCTGATGATTCTGGGCCTCGAACGCACGGCTCTCGCTGACGGAATCTTGGTCGGCTGCAAACCCTTCATCAAAACTGACGGAACTGCAACGTGAACGGGTTATGGAATGGCCCTCCTCACTGGGCGTTGGATTTTGATCTGTGGATGGTTGGGGACTGGCAACAACGACACTCCCGGGAACTAAAACCTCACCTCTCGGCGCTGGAATACTCATGCTGCTGTGAACCTCGATCCCGCTGTCCAACCACTGGTCCGGTCTCTTGTGCTTGTCTTGTGCCGCCTGCTCTCGGATCGCTCTTTGTTCTTCAATGTATGCCGCCTGTCGTGCCTCTCCGTCTTCGATCATGGCATCATCCTTCTCACACACATCGCACCGCTCTTCCCCTACCTCGCACCTCTCCCGGTTCTGTCGGTCGTCCATCTCGCTATTCAAATATATACGTCGACACTTACTGCCGCTCAAAAACCTCTCCATCTTCTCCCACTCCACCTGCTTGGCCTCCCACGGCCGCATTACGCGACTCTGGATCTTCCACGGTTGTGTCCGCGCTTTGGCCCGTGCTATTTTCTTTTGCAACTCCTCCTGCTTGCCGGCCGGCATCACAACGATGGCATCACTCCGCTCACCATCCGTTCCACCACGACCGCTCTCCTGACTATAACTCCGCATCTGGTAAATGTCCCCGGCGTGGATCACCGCCCGGACATTGGGGGCATCGATTCCCAACCCAAACGCGTTCGTCGCCACAATTGCTGTAGCCCATTCCCGATTGCCAGGCTAGACTGCCTTGCCTCTGCCACATCTATCAGCGCGTGTAACAACTAAAGCAGAGATTATCACGCCCATTTGGAAGCCTGTCTCGTCGAAGTTGTAGAAATCGCAGTCTTGGATGCCGTATTTCAACTTCATATTCTGCACAAGTTGCAATTGTGTGTTTAAATGGGGAAGGGACAAGCATTCCTCCGTTTTGGTAGTACAAGGGAAGTGTTACCTCGCAAGTTGGTACACTGAAGGCGGCCTTCCTGATAATTGGGCAGTCTTCTTGTACTTCCTGTAAGTTCCTTCCTTTAGTTTTTGGTCTCCAGTTATTCCAGCGGTCAGCAAGGCCATATTTGATCATCATCTCTTTGGGCTGCTGGAACGCCTCCTCCTTGGCAGCATTTAGATTTGCATTTTGCCAGGCTTTCCAATCTTTATTCCAGTCCCAATTCAAACCTGTGATCTTCTTCCACGCCCCGTGCAAGATCATATGAGTGGCCCTGGACTCTGGTATAGTAAAGTCATCAATTCGAATTCCCATTTTTTTGAAATCACCTTTCATCGCGTCGGGGAATAAGTGATGATCATTTCCCTCCAAATACTGTGCGGCATGGTTCTTCGCCTTGAGGTCCTTCTCTGTAGCTTCTTCGAGCGCTTTACTTGCCTTCCGGGCTTGACCACGTAGCTCTTTTGGAATGACTTTCATGCCCTTTTCTGCCAAATTCTCCGCCATCAATATGAAATTATCAAAGGCCGACGCCTTCGGCCCCAAGGCCCCGTTAGGGACCCCTGCAAAGGCATGTTGTTGAATGTCAGGCAAGCGCGCTGCCAGATCGTCAAGGACCTCCCCGCCCTTCTTGAGAAGAGCTTTTCCCGTCGACACAAGGTCTCGTCCAGCCTCAACAACAACCTTTTTAGCCCCACCAGCCAATTTCTTTACTCCTGTCCCGAGGAGCTTTGCATCACCCTTTGCGAGTGCTATGCCCGCCTGTGGGATCACCCCAACTGCAAGATCAACCCCGGCGCCAATAGTCTGGAAATCTAGTTAGCAACTTCTTAGTGAATGAAGATAACAAGTCTGCTATTATTTCAAGAGTCATTGCAGACTTCAAACCTTGAGATGGAAAAAGGGATAATGTTTACACACCTCTGCGGTCTCTTTAGTAGCCCCTCGCTCTTCGGCTGCTTTCGTCGCACCTTGCTCAGTATAAGTATTTGGCTCTTCTCCGGTGTAAACCTGTTTGACTCCAGCCCATGTAGTGTCAAGACCATGGGTAATTGCCACTACACCAAGAACCTGCGTTACACCCGTAGGCGTAGCAACCCCAGCTGTCCCTACAGCAATCTCCGCCGCTCCGCCAAGGACCGTCAGAACGCCTGTTGCTATGTTCCACCATGAAGCTTCCCTACCATTGGGATCTGATTTGCTGACAGGATTGCATTTTACAAATAGGTAGAGGTTTGGTCCGTCACTGAGTCCTCCTGGATCACAGCTGATCCACCGGCAGATGCCTGGCAAGTAGTATCGTGCACCATAGTAGTACAGTCCATTCTCAGAGTCTAATTATTTGCCAAAGAAGCGGTATCTCTTTGGTGCTTCCACCATGTGATGCGACGCCCGGTATGTAGAGTTTCCAAATGCGCCATATTCTTCATACGAGATGAGTTCAGCGTCTTGACCTAGTTCAATGGAAACAGAGTTGATGTGATTACCATATTGATAACGGATCATCTCCTTCAGTCCTTTGTCCTCGCCCAAAGTTCTTGTTTCCGCGAGGACAAAGCTTGTCTCCTCGTCCCCAAGTTGGAGTGTTTCCCGCTCTAAAGTTATGGAATGATTGGTAGCAAACTTTCGGAAACGCTCAAATGAACCCATGTATACTCGTTCTTTCAATGCGGTGGGAGTCCCTCTGCATTTAGCGTGACGTTCAACAACATTTCGAACTCGCTGTCCTCGAGCATCGTAGCGATAGTAGGTCATATTCGGGGTGGATTCTTCGCATGTTACTTGTCTTGCACTCTTCGAGAGCTCGTTCTTGGAGTTCCATTCCATGACTGGAAGTTTTGACATTGAAGTAATATTCCCAGCCAGTCCCGCGTCCTTGTCGTAGAAGAAATGCTCTATTTTCTTGCCTACTATCATTGTGCTGAGTTGATTGCTCATCCTCTCAGGCTCGATTTGGCTTGGCTCGTTGTATTTGAATGCTTTTGTCCACGAGCCATGAGTATCATCAGCACTTTGATGTCTAACTTTCAAAGTGTTGCCTGTCAAGTCATACGTGTACCACTCGGTATAACTAGCCATGGCTTTTCCATCATTGATGTGTTCGTTGTGACTCTGTGAGTCTTCAGAAGAAGGATCCTCTGGTTCATCGTCTTGTGCAACTAGATGTAGGTCAGGTGAGTACCCAATCGTCTGAAAGGGCTCATTCTGCCCTTGCTCATCAGACTGAAGAAGTAATGGATCTCCCTCTGCAAGAAGCAAAAATCGACGCCATAATAAACTGCTCTGATAGTAACGACCAATTAGATCAGACTGAAGCTTTGCCGGATATTGGTTAGCAAGGGCATATGACCGGCTATGTGTTTGGATTGTGTGACCAGTCTGGAAAGCTAGCGTTTTAAGATGATAGATAACCACCTCCCTAACTAGAGGCCAAGTTTCCAGCCTCATGAGCCACAATAGGGTAGGTTACTTCGTTTGTAATATGATATATTGTTCTGTAGATACCCAAGACTCGTCTCCGAGTTGTATATCCCATGTTTATCTTCCCTCCTATGTTATGAAATACGTTCTCCCGTAACCTCCGTATCAGACCCTATAATGAGCAGGCAATTTCAAGCTGGACACAGATTCGTCAAATAATGACAATTGGCAATACGCCGTGCTCCTACCCTCCCGCTCAAAACCGTTTCCCTCTCCACTTGTATGCCGCTATAACTCCGACGCTAGACAATGCTCGCATCTCAAAGCTATACCATCGCTTAAAATGGCGAGGAACAAGAAGATATTATATAAAAAGTCGAATAACAGACGACACAATGCTAATTTGGCAGTATATAGCTAATCCGCTATGGTACAAAGTATTCGTGTTTTTCTTGTAGATAAATGATTGAAATATGGCGTAATATGAATCAGCCAGCGGCGCTCCATGTATATGCGATATTCTGGGTGTCATCTCTAGCATTAACTTGTTCCGTCTGATAGGGCGGCTGTTGGGGTGGCAGATGCAGTGCCGCACCATAGGTTGGCCCATCTGCCTCGGTGCTTGACCATGGCGGAGGAGCTGGTGCATGGGGGTAGTAGAGGCGGTTTGCATTAGTGCCCGAAATGCTATTTCTATACGAAGCTTCAAAAGGCTGATAGAGCGGGTTGTGATGCACTTCCGTGTAGCGTGGAGATTTCATCGGACGCGGGTTAGGGTCAAATTGCGCGGATAACGAAGCCGTGGGCGAGTAGAAATGCTGCAATGACGTCTCAATCGGCAGGATCTGCTGTGGTAGTCTGTGATGCGGGGGTGGATCTTGAACAGTATGCAATCTTTGAACTTCGTTGCTGTATGCAGGTATGCTACTCCCTGGTTGTGAAAACGGTGTTGTTGAAGGTGCGGCATGCCTAGATTGCTGTTGCGCTTGATTCCACTGCGGATAGCTATCAATATATGGTCAGCATACATCCTTTATTATGTTTTTTCAAGCTGTGCATACTACATACCCGCCGCGGATTATCAGAGGTGACAGCGGGAAGTTACCAGTATCGAACTGGAAAGGTCGCTTCAGCAAGCCCATCGTTGCTGGCTTCGCAATGCCAGGTCTTTCGGGAATCAAGGAATCCTTCTTCTGGGAAGGAGATACACGAGAATTGTGGCCCCTGGGCAAAGCTGATGATCCCACTAGCATTTGCTTTCTAGCTTGGAAGTTCCTGGGGCATCGTCCACGTACCACGATGGGCGCCGTTACCGATTCAGCTGTGCACACTCTAGATCCATCGGCCAGCGTGGATATTAGTTTTAGGCGCAATACAAAATGTTGTTGTAGTTCTTTCCTGCGACCATTGTTGGCTGTTGCAACACGAAACTGGAGCCTCCTCCATGCAATTTGTTGAGAGACAGTCTCGCTGTTCTTGTCCTCATTTCCAAGGCTGTCTATTGGTATGGCTGATGGTTCCTGTTCTTGACTAGATGGGAGATCAGGAGAATTTGCCGGTGGCGTCTTCCACGGGATAGTAATCAGTCGAATAATATTTCCACCCATAGACTCCGTAGCTGATACCGTAATTTCATGCGACACAATAGACATAGGCTCGCCGTGGCTAGTGACAACCGACAGAGGCCCAGCTGGGCATATGATGGAACCCGATATCTGGAAGATGTTTCGCCGGTAGCAGATGAGCTCCGGCTGCATGATAATGTTTTCGCCAGTGTGAGTTGCTATCTCAGATAGAATTAACATCCCATGTATTTGCGCAACAACATCGAGTTTGGCTGGCCCGCCATACTGGTCCATGACCGTATGCTCATGTGGCAGCGGCTCAAATGACAGTAAGGGATGATCGGATTGGATAGTTGGTTTCGTGGAATCGTCAAACTCGGGTTTGCTTTCGTGCAGCTCGCTGCCCTTGCGTGGTTGCATGTCATTATGTGGTTGCTGTTGCGATTGTTTCGGTTTGAGAGGCAATCTAGGGATGTACGACGATAATTAGATTCCGATCATGAAAGCACAAGTTGGAAACTTACGTCCTTCGATTCCAGCAAACAGTGCGTGCGAAGAAATGTGAAATAATCCTTTGATACAGAAATGGAGTCGCTACTTTATACCTGGAGCTGTGGCCAAAATTCACCGACGAGGCTCCCACATTGGCCCCCACACGAAGCTCTCCTGCATACCCAGCAGGCACAGCTTCAGAGTGGTCCAATGATAAACCATCTGATGTGTTTGTGCATCCAGGAGTCACTGACGCCAGTTGTCAAAATTTGCGTGAGGGCATGGCCATATTTCCCCTCAAAATGGATGTGGTTGGCGAGACCCAAACGCGCACGATCACGCAAGAGTTGTGCTTGACGATGACCGGAGAGCTATTTGTGATTCTGTCAGTGCTCATTCGCAATTACAATGTTCCGAAGGTGGGTCATAATAGTGACCGGCGCGCACGATACGGAATTCTGATGGATGAGTTAGACGCGATAAATACACTACCCACGTGACACAATGTTCCGAAGGTGGGACTGTCGGTCATAATCGTGACCGGCGCGCTAGACGCGATAAATACAGTACCCACGTGATACAAGTAGATTAGGCAGAAAGATCAGTCGTTTAGGCGACCTCGAAACGTTTCTGCCCAAGCGCACGTTAGCGTTTCATGTTTGGGGAGATAATGGTGGAACTGCCCACGTGATCGCGTATCGTTTATGAGGCTATCCACCAAAACTGCCCAACGGGGCCACTGGTCGCGCGCGTATGTCAAGCAAAGGCCCAACCGTTTCTATTCTGTATATACACAACTAATTCAACCTGCCGCACGCATAGTTGTATTGCAAACACAAAGATACACATCGGAACTTCAGCGATATAGACGTGCTCAAGCACTACCCCTCCAACCCCGCGCCATCTCGATATCTGACCTACAATGACTTCAAGCGCTGAGAACTATTCGGACCTTTGCCGAGCGGTACGATCTGGCGACAATATTGAAGGCCTGATCCAAGAACTGTCTGGCGAAACCAGCATCAACGCTATTCCTGACAAAGAGCGTTGGTCAAGGGTGGAATCAACCTTCCGGCTGGAAAGAATCTACGAGGAATACAGGAAAGAGTATGTCCGATCCAAGGAGGTACGAAATATTCTATTGGAGCCATGAATTAGAATATATACTAACTGAGCGATTTGCAGATTACCAATGTTGTTGAAGCGATCATTGGCCCAGCGAGATTCTACCTTTCGGACCAAGTACGGCTACTTGTGCTTCAGTGGGGATGGACAAATTTGAATGAACTAGTACCTAAGAATGACTGTATCGTCTTAATTCCCGTTCTTATGGCTGGTTCTGTTGAAGTGGCCGTTCAGGAGCGTGGGAGTGATCGACGAACAGCTCTTACTTTTACAGCCAACTCTGAATTTGTAATTGCTGGGAGGTGTGCATTGTGGCTAGCAAAGGGGAGCAAGATTGTCTGCGTTGCGCTGTGTATAGGAAAAAATAAAGAATAAATTTGATTAAGGTTTTTGTCGTTAACTAGCTTCAATTTAATATTATTTCCTTATGTCATGATTTCTTCGGTGACATGCACCTAGCTCCCGCTGTTTAGTTCTGGTTCCGGGCAAAAGAGATGATCGTGTATCATGTTGTCAAGTGCTGGGTTGTTATCGAGAGGCGCCCAGCTCCCGTTTAGTTCTGGTTCCGGGCAAAAGAGATGATCCTGTAACATCTTGTCAAGTGCTGGGTTGTTATCGAGAGGCGCCCAGCTCCCGTTCAGTTCTGGTTCCGGGCCAAAGAGATGATCCTGTAACATGTTGTCAAGTGCTGGGTTGTTATCGAGAGGCGCCCAGCTCCCGTTTAGTTCTGGTTTCGGGTCAAAGAGAGGCACCCGGTTCTCATTGTTTAGTTCTGGGTCAAGGACGGGAGGGTCCCAGTTTTCATCGTTTGTTTCAACGTTTATTTCTGGGCCAGGGAAGGGCGCCCAGTTTCCCCTGTTTCGTTCTGAGTTGAGGATACGGTCCCATTTTTCAATGTTTATTTCTGGACCAAGACAGGACTCCAGACTCCGGCCATCGTCATAAACCTCTAGCGGCAAGTGGGATATATTATGTCCACTAAAGCGATCGGTGGGGTGCTTTGGAGACGTCGAATCAATCCTAACCTGGTTTTGACTCGCTCTATTCGGTTCCTCTTGGATGCGCCCTGCAGCCTCGAGCAAAGATCCAATGCCGTCTTCCACCATCTACGTTAGTATATTATTTGTCAAAAATATTTGGGACTCACCGAATACAGTTTTCTCTGATGAATGCCGATTCGTTTGCAGATCATCTGGACTCGTACGATTATTTTCTACACTCCCCTCCTTCTCAGAGGGAGAAACTAGCGCCGTATCCTCTGTTCCACTATGGCATTCTGTTGGCGTCGGGGAAGTTGATGGCTCATTGATACCCCTGCAATGTTTGGTTTTCCTATCCGAAGCTGGCTGCTCATCCATTGTACGTTTTCGGGACTCTGGAGAAGGTAAGAGGCATTCTTTGCCTGGCTCATCCCGAATTGCAGCATATTGATGACAGAGTGATATCGTTGTCTCATTAACGTATGAGTCGGGAACATTTAGCTTTTTACAGACTTCATGTAGGCTGCACTAATGGATTAGCCACATGACAATGTTCAGTAAAGCTTTGCTTACGTATAACGCCCCTTTAGCACGACTTGCACGAAAGATGGAACAAACAACGGAATATATGCTTTTGGCAATTTCTCAGGTGCTCCTATAGGCACCAGACGCCCTAGATAATTCTCTGATTCTCTCGGTGACTGGGCAAAAGTACCGTACTTATTCATGGACATTGCACCTAAGACAACATCAGTTACAGCTCCTTTGCGAGTAATAGAATTTAACTTACAGCGAAATATGAATTCCATCGGTAGATGCCCCAATGTAACGTACTTGGAGGTTTGTTCGTTAACCCACTGCGAACCGTTCCGTAAGCGATGGAGCTGATCAGGCCCTGAATCAGAGACACATAATCGCATTATAGAGTTGACTTTGCTCGTTTTGACTTTATAAGCTATCAAGACAGAGCATGCTGACGCAAATATAAGCTGTTGGAAGGCGTAGACTTGTCGTGTAAAATCACAAACTTTTTCCGTGAAATTAGTGATACCAGCGAAGTCCCTTAACGACTCTTCTGCCGTGGACGAGGATGAAGATGGTGTAACGCCGTTACATACAGAAACTCCCAACAATATTGCCCTGATACGATCTTCCCAATACCCATTACCATGCTGTGTTATCGATTCAACTGTATATATCTTCTTAACTAGCTCATCTGCATGTGCTTTCCATCTCTGCGGCTTCGTAGGCTTCGTAGGCTTCGTAGGCTTCGTAGGCTCCGCAGGCTTCGGTTTGTAAAAATTAAACTGTAGCCCTAGGGCACCATTCGAGTTGTTGATGGCATTACCACGACAAGGCTCTAGAATGTCATTCGAGTTACCCTGGAGAGGTTCTTGAGGGAGATCGCTTGAGTTGCGGATGTTGTCGTCATGGTGAGGCTCTTTAGGTGGGAGATCGCTCGGGTTGCGGATGTTGTTAGCCCGGTGACGGCCTTGAGGTTGGTGACAGCCTTGAGAAGGGAGATCGCTTGAGTTGCGGATGTTATCGTCATGGTGAGGCTCTTTAGGTGGGAGCTCGCCCGAGTTGTGGATGTTGTCGGCCTGGTGACGGCTCTGAGAAGGGAGTTCGCTTGAGTTGCTAACGGCATCGCGTTGGTTGGGCTCTTTAGGGAGAGGATTGCTAGAGTCGCTGACAACATCGTCCTGGTAATTGTTTGTGACAAGAGACAGACGACATGAATCACATTGCTGAATTTGTTCAATTGCACGCCGAAGGTTGGTTTGTAGATGCTTAACTTTGGTTTCAAGTTCCGTGATTTGGGGATCGCAAGTCATTGTTGCGATGTTTTGGAAAGGCTTCGTTGTCGAGGTTAGTTGACAAAGGCGGACAAGCCTCATTTTTGGAGCTAATCCTAGTTTGTAAAACAGCATTTCAAAGAATGCTGTTTTACAAACTAGGATTAGCTCCAAAAATGACAGGGGCAGAGATAGATGGGGCAACGAATCATGCGCCTCAGTCACACTTGTTGGTGAGGACCAACGACGGCACGATGTAGGTTTCAGCCAGAATTGATCCTGTCGCCTTAAAGGAGCAGTTCTACTGTCTAATAACGGAGAAAGCTCTCCGAAAAACCCTGTATGAATAAGAAAGTAATCGATGTGATATTGGTCTTACGAGCTGTGCTCAAACAAGCCATGTGCTCCAACATGGAGATCCAATTCATGTATATGAATAAGGTCGGTATAAGCTCTGCCTTCTTCATCTCATTCATACCTTCACCGGTTCAGCTTCACCGCTGTTCTTTTACTCTCAGTGTCACGTTCATTCTTCACCGGTCCCTTTCCTGCATGCTTTCACACTGCCCTCCGTCTATTATTTCCTCCTCGACATGTCGGCCCTGCTGCTTTTTGTGATCACTATCACTATCGCTGTCTTGTGTTTTACGGCTGAATTCGCCATATATGTCGTCCAGATATGGAACAGACGTACTGAACTTAGCAGCCGGTTGCAACACTTGCTGTTTCATCCAGTTCTGTCAGCTGTGCTCATCATCCTTGCCACGTTACTGTTTGTTTACGCAGGAAATGAGGCTGCTGTTCCAATACTACTTGTTTCCCTCTGTGCTGTAGGGAGTATCAGTCAGGTATAGTGTACGCAACTTTTAAAATAGCTCTGCTAACCTTGTTAGGGTTTACATCTAAGTGCGTCCTACAGGGGGTTTCGTTCAGGGTCTACGTCGTGGGTAGTTGTAGTTGGACCTATATTTATCTGTTTTGTTATCCAGCTTGGGCTTTCTGTGGCCACAGGTTTCTTGGTGCCGAACACTGAGCCTCAAAAAATTATTGACATTGTACTTCTCTCAGTTTTTTTAGTCGAATACTTCCTGATGGTTTTGATATATCTAATTATTTACGGCACGCGGGCACCACCTCTCAGCTCTAACTCAGCCCTCAGCACGCGGGTACCACCTCTCAGCCCTAACTCAAAACTCGTCTGGAATACGACTATCTGTTCCATCATCACTGTCGCTGCTTTAATCTCATTGGCTTTATACTACCACTGCATCGTTGACCGAACTACATGTTTATTGGTATGTGAGACAATCAATACGTTTTTTAGTGTATTAATTTTGTTGCCAGATACTTGTTTCGGCAACCCTCACGCGGACGCTCAGGCCGATCTGGGTCACGCTCGAGCCGATCTGGCTCACTTTGAAAAGGAGTACACAAAAAAGAAACAAAATGTTTGCTGTGCCGTCGGTTGCAGGGAGCAATGAGGCCTTTTCCGCATGATCGCAACCTATTTGCAGATGCTCGAGTTGATCTGGCTCCCTTTAAGAAAGTGGATACTTACATGATTCCCCTGTCGTCTGGGCCGTCTTCTGTTATGGGAGCAATGCGGCCTTGTCCGCATGATCATACGTTACGTGCCTTGGTAATTCTCACGCCCAAGCACATTGTACTTTTTGTACTGATAGTTAGCTCTCACACCGAACTCTGCTTGAACTTCATTGGTGCTCGTGCCCCTTGTGCTCTGAAAATTTCTCGCGGAGCCGCCCTACTCTTTGCCTTGCTTGAAACTCACCCCTATTATATGACTCACTTGTTGTTATGGTTGGTTTATCGTCTTTCTTGAATTCTATGGCGCTGTAGTCTTCCTCTTCAGCCTCACTACATTACCCGATCTCGTCACTTGTTATATATATAGCTGTATTATCCCATCAACCTGTTTCTTCGTCCTTCATCACTCAACTATGCCTCCATACCCAGCACCACCACCGGCTCCGTCTCGGATTTACGAGAAACCAAGGAATAATCGCCCAAGTAACGATCTACGGCCCGACAATGAAAAGCTCATACAATTCTACATCGACAAGGAATTCCAGAAAGTATGGATATATCTCCCCCAGCCCGTGAAGAGGTCTGCTGTCTGTGACGAAATGTTGGACAAAAGTGATGAAAGTCTCTACTGGGATGCAGTGGAACTTCATGTTGCAGTGCTGGAACAAATACACAAGAATGGTATATACGTAATTCTCTGATCTTCCAAACTGCGCTAAGTGACTTTATAGACCAAGATGCAGCAAATCAAAGCATTCTTCACGAAATCAAGAAAGCTACAACAAATGGTTTAAACGCGGGCATAAAATATGTCAATGACTTGGCAGGTCGACCTCCGTTTAATGGCCAGAAGGTAGATGGTTATCTGCTACTGGAATGGGAATGGAAAGCTGCCCTTACCCACCGGAAAATGGCCAAGGTTTATCTAGGATATTCGCCATATTGCACAGGCTCATCCGATTGGAGAACGAAACCTGCATACGAAGGTATATATTACTTTGATACAGATAGGGATGTCCATTTCATTCATGATGTTGTTGGCTGGGCCTCGTTTAGCGACCCTTGTAATTCTGATATCCAATCACGCTTGGCTATTATTGAGGAGGTCAGAGAAGAGGATGACGCCAATATGAACCAAGAGACTCCGGCCTGAACGCGCTTGGTTTGGAAATTCCCTCCTGGGAGAAGCTGGAATTTTTTGAGGGATAATGCACCTACTTCATTTCATAAGGGGATAGTTTAGTATAGCTAGGAATCTACATTGCGTACACACTACTTTGCATGTATAAGGACGAGGCTTGTGACAAGATGAGTAATTGTACGTGTATCCTTGCTTTTACCAGTGGCGTAGGTCTCATGTCATTATAACCTCACAGGGGAGATGAATTCGTGTTTGATAGGCAGACCAACAAAGTGAGAATCGATCCTAAAAGTCCGAGCTCTGGATCATGTTGTGATCCCTTTCCCAATGCGTAACCCCGTTGGCGAAACATGCTACCCTCTAATATTAAGATGCAACTGTATTCCAAGGCGTCGCATCTTCCTTCAGCTACAAGTATCCTCCATGCTCTCATTTCTGGCGAGAAGAACTCACGGTCTAAACACAACCTGGAACTTCTCATCGCTGCAAGCTGCCTCACGCACTTGATCGACACATCCAAACCATTCCGGTTACACTTTACCGCTGCTCTTAGACATCACTCTCATTTGCCATGGCAAACTTGGCGCCCGAAACAGAAGTGCCCATGCTGTCACGTCGCTCGCCCAGCTGCAATGACTCCGCTGACGATATCCCCTGGCCACACCCTGTCGCCGACATTGTCTCCGACGTTCCACTTCTTCAAGCGCCGCCAGAACAAGTCCATCTACCAGTCGTAGTTGGACTGGCTTGCAATTCTTTGGAACACCGAGATGCCCAACCAAGCACGAGAGAAAATGAAGAAGATCTCGAGGGGGCCGATATCGAACAAGCAAATCCGACTACATACTCGCTCACACCACTGCTGACTCGAGAAGCGGAAAGTTGCGAATACACAGACGATAAAACTTTTTGTTTCCGGTGGAAAATTTCCAGATGGTCACCTGTGGTAAAAGTCGGGACTTCCAGGTATTACAAACATACGGTATTGGTACCAAAAGTTGAGATCTACGAAAACGGTGTCTATGAGAAGCAGGAAGACCCTGATTTCAGGTACTGGGGACAAAGATTATACACCGACAAAGAATTCCGAGAGTGGTACGAACACGGCATAAACGAGGAGATAGGAGAAGACGAGGTGTGGGAAGGAGACGACGGGCAGAAGTACCACAAAAACACACAGCGTTTTAAGATGTTGCTCGTTGGGTCCACGAGGGAGGTGGTAACAATAAATAACGTCCAACATATCGCATATTTTGTGCTGACATATTTGGGGGATCCGGAGGATTTCGATGGTATGCGTTCAGTCGCGATCTCACCAGACGGCACGAGGCTAGCCTCCTCAGCTTCATCCGACAACACAGCGAGAATATGGAATATAGTGACAGGCGCCTTACTTCTAACACTTAAGTGCCACACTGCCGAGGTGTTCTCTGTCAAATTCTCGCCAGACGGCACGAAGGTAGCCTCAGCTTCCAACGACGGGACGCTGCATATATCGGACGCGGTGACGGGCGCCTTACTTTCGACGCTTAAGGGAGCGTCCTCGGTCGCATTTTCACCAGATGGCACGAAGCTAGCTTCTGCTTACAACAAGACGCTAGATATATGGGACACGGCAACGGGCGTCTTGCTTTGGACGCGTGAGAGCCGCATTAACTATGAGTGCCCGGTTGTATTCTCACCAGACGGAACAAAGCTAGCTTTTGCTTCCTACGAGACCCTGATTATATTGGACGCAGTGACGGGCACCTTACTTCAGACGCAAGAAAGAGTATACATGGTCGCATTTTCACCAGACGGCACAAAGCTAGCTTTAGCTTCCTTTGGCAAGACCCTGAATATATTGGACGCAGTAACGGGCACCTTGCTTCAGACGCTTGAAAGTCACACTGATTATGTACGCTCGATCGTATTCTCACCAGACAGCAAATTGCTGGCGTTAGCTTCCCATGAAGCAGTGCAGCTCTGGGATTGTATGAAGTACGCCGAACTTCAGACGCTTGAGGAAAGTAGCCGAAATTCAGTTTTAGGCACAGAGACGATGACATTTTCGTCAAATAGCAATGAGCTATTGTCAGCCTCGCTTGACATGAGAATTCGGCGTTGGAATACAGGAACTGGCTTACTACTCTCTATGGCCGAGGTCAGCGAAGAACACCAACGCTCCCTCTACTGGAACATATGATATTGGTGCTTGCAACAAAGAATACCGACGCTCCATCTTGACTCTCGTCCCCCTCATTATATGATCGCAACGTGCTATTTGGCAAGGGACAAAAGACACATTGAGAGCTGGCTAGCTACATATCGGGAAATTTTCCAGATTTATTCCCTCTTACTTTCGAACCATTTTTTTTCTCATCCATCAGTCGTTCGTCCTCATGGGAGGCTGTCGAGGTTCTTGACGGCGACGATGGGCGAAGTACCGCTGCAAAAGTATAGGGTGTCTTTAATTGTAATTAGGTGGGGTTGAGGAGGGAGTGGTAATAACCAATACAGTTCGACGCATCGCACATTTAGTTCTAGTGGACAATATTGGGGGGTGTTTTGAAGCTTCATCAATTGGCTCATATATTGATTGTACCTCATTTAAATTACATGCATCAAATCCGTTGAACTTTATGATGCTCTCACGCCTTCTATTTGTTCTGCTCGTTCCACCCCATAGGGAATTGAGGCCACAACCCCAGCGACGACGATAACCTCTAGTTCGATCATCCCCAACGACAAAGGCGCTATCGCCGCCTTGAAATCAGCTAGAACCAGGTTTCTGTTTTGGGATTCTGCGGCCGGGCGCTATCACTGTCTCAGTGATACTTCTCCCACCTTCCTGCATGTTAAATCCTTTTTGTCAGCATCTGCAGATATGTGCTCCCCGCGCATGATGCGACCATGGGCGGAAGGCCGATAAAAATATAAGAGGCACGCCATCCCCTCAAGTCTATTACCTACTCCAAAACATCAGCTACCATTATGGCTGCAAGAGAGATGGCTCACTGTGACCCTCTGTTGAATCTACCAATGAAGACGCCACCAAACAGCCCTAGCTTGTCACCTGTGGCGACGTTGGATGATGGGCATGCCGAAAAAATACTGCTAGTTGACGGAGATGCATCAGCCAGGGATGCAAAAAGAGGAGAGGAAACGCTCGATAAAATGTATGCCTATCTGCTCCTCAGCCATTTCTCTTGCTTATACTACATAGGGATGATGGTGAACCTCAACTCGTATCCACGTCTAGCGAAACTAGCCCACGGTCCTGGACGACTAAAAAAGAGGACTCCTTATTGCCTCCCCTATCCCACAACGATCCTACGACTAAAATTCCGAGTCTATTTTACTCTGGAAAAAGTCTTAACATACTGTATAAGTTATGGGGTGCACGGCTATGCGCGGAAATGGAAGATAAGGATGTGCAAGATGCTTTTAAAAAAGTACATGCCCAGATGCGCGATGAACACCACGAACTGCTATGCTATGGCGCATGGTACTTTCAAGCTAGTAAAATGAGACTTCTGTCACCTCCGTGGCAGGAATTTTTCAGATTTGCCTTTAAGGAGGAACCAGGGATTGAGGAACGTCGTATCTTTGCCCAAGTAGCAAGTACATGGAGTTCTAGATCAAACGGCAAGAAAACCACAGAAGAAATCAGTACCATGTGGAAACACATGTTTGTTAGTGTTCTCCTTCATCCTTAACCGGCAAATATAGCTGACATTGACCTATCTAGCTTGCAATTGGTGAATCTTTAAAGCACCAACTACAGGGGATAGATTACCATTTATGCTCTTGCCATAATTCGCAGCCTCATTCTGTCACTGCTCTCCAGAAAAACGTTCAAGTTCTCCACGATTTGGAGGCGAAAAAGGCTGAAGAAAGGGTAAAGCGAGCCGTCTTTGCTTGTACAGCATTGATAGTTCTTGATTTCATAATCGAGGTAAGACATTCTCAGGAGGCATGAGGGCGTACCGCTGACTTTTCGTTTAGGAGGGTGGCGAAATCTCAAAACATACATGCAAGGACTCTTACAAAGTCGTCTGCAGTGCTATACAAGGTTTTGAGGGTGCTAGAGGGCTTTCAGATGAAACAAAATACGATTTAAGCAACATCAATGCATACCTGAACAACCGTGGTGTTAGTTAGGTTTGGAGGCGTTGAAGATCTCGGACTGACTGAATAATGCTACGAGTCATTTATGGAGAAGTTTTGTAGATGGACTTTGGAATCTACGATATGGGGAAGGCCGGTATTATAATATTATAATTCCACAGCGAATAAATGTGATATGCAAGTTCGAGCATTTTGTCTTAGTACTTAGTAATGGTGCATTACCCCCTGCCGATTCTAATGCCATGGGTGCAACGATACAAACCAAGCTTCATCCCATCTGCACTCCCTTACCTACATATTACAGCTGTTCCTTTCGCTCAGACCTTTTGTTGCGAATCTCAAAATGTCTTCAAATCATGTTACAACTCAAGGTCATTGCTCTTGGACTACGTTATCGACTGAGAGCGGAGAGAGGTGTCAGCAGAAGGCGGATGCTCGAGACATGCCACTGACAAGACGCTCTGCAGCCCGCACACGTCGTTCCTTCTCGAATCTCTCCCCTGCTCAGCGTGACCGCAAACGAAGGAACGATCGAGAGAGCCAACGTGGGATTCGGCAACGGACTAAGGATTATATCCAGCAACTTGAGCTGCGGGTTCAAAAGCTAGAGTATTGGCTGGCGGCGAAGAATGCTGCCGACAACAAAAATGTCGCCTCCGGCATGCCAATGGATTTAGGCCATAATATGGGCGCTGACACGGCGAATACGAAGTGGCCTATAGATACTGATAACAATATGGTGAGCGCGTTTGGGAATGAAACGTCGACGGGAGATATTTATAACGGCGAGGAAGGCGGTTATGCTTTCAGCAGTCACATCATGCAGCAGCCACGGGAATCCTTAGCCTCGGGCAATCTATATACGACCGATTTGAACAACAGCTTTCATGAGGACCTCCCAGAGGTTGGGCAACCCCTCAAATACCGTCGCCTGATTCCTTTCTCCACCAAATTCCAGCAATGAACGAAGGAGGAACGAGACTCATGTTGCAAGGTGACATTTCATATGTTGCAAGGTTCCACGGCGGGAGAGGCAACTAAAGTTGATATTGCAAAGAGAAATGATATAATAGTAGCAACCGATTTCAGTTGAATTTCCCTGTTTCTATTTGTATTCGTTCATAATGAGTGCTGAGTTAGTTCAACGCCGCATGGGGCTCAAACCAATAATACATCCGCCTGAGGGGTCAAATTCGCGCCTACCTACATGTATTTTGCTATGGCGCACCCATCCGAAACATATCCTATCAGATGTTATATCGTGATGGGAGGAACGGGGATCATACGTAGGGTAGGGTAGGGCGACTTGTCAGTTAATACAGAGACAATCGGCCGTCGAGATTCTACGTCTCTGTCTTATATAACCCTAACTTGCCCCCTAGTCTAATAGATCTGTTCTACTACTATTCTGCGAAAAATGTGCAAAATTGAGGAGTGTATGGTATGTGGTGGCAAAAGCTGTATACTTCAATGTCCAGAGACCATTCTCTACGATATAAAATGCCTTCTGATAGAAGGCGAATTTTGTGAGTGTAGAGAGAAAGCTATTGAAGTAAGTAGAAGGCAAAGGAAAGAAAGCGACGAACAATTGCTAACATAGTACATAGTGGGTAGATTCAGGCAAATGCCTTGAATGGCTCTGTTCAGACGAGTATCTTTCCATACATGCTAGAGCTGTTAAGGCGATAAGGAAGGAATATGGGGAAAACAGACCTATATTCAACATATCAATACTCGCAGCTTTTACGCTGATAAATAAGGATCCAAGCCTCCGGAAACTTCAACTAGAGATCATGCAAGACGCCGAATATATGTTATCTTTATCTTTGGATAACTTAGATCCTAATGAGGCGGATATTACACACTACAATAGCAACAGGAAGCGGGCATATCGTTGCGCCTTGTTTGACGAGCGGCGTATTCAACGGGAAGAAGAAAAGCCGTGGGATAAAAGACATATAAAAGAGAGAATAGAAAGCGGATGCTATGTGGGTCAATGGTAGAGCTTTCTTTACAAACTAGGGATGTAGTACTCAATGAAGAGTGCATGTTTGGGAATGATACGTCGACGGGAGATGTCGGCGAGGAAGGTGGTTATGAAGACAGTGCTTTCAGCCAGCACATCAAGGAGTATCCGTGGGCATCCTCGACTATATTGACGATTTGAACAACAGCTTTTGTGGCAAACGTCGGCAGCGCGTCAAATACCGTCGTCTGATGCCCTTGCGTACCAAATTCCAGCAATGAACGAAGAAGGGACGAGTCTCATATGCGGCAAGGTTCGCAACGCAGGATGGGCAACTAAAAGTGATATTGCAAAGAGAAATGCTGAGGAATGATATAATACTAGAAAACAATTTTAACTGAATTTCCATTTGGATTCGTTTGAGGCCGGTGTTTAGGGACCAGCGAACCTTCTCACTCAGCCTTTGGTGGTCAGTACAGTTGTACTGAATTTGCCCAGATGAGGCCCGGCACTATCCCACCTTGTTCACCGAGAACCCCCCTGGAGTACGTACTTCATATTGCGAACCATTGAGCGGCGTCACACCACCTGCCTGACATATATATGTCCCCCTATGCCCCAACCCGTTCAAATACCAACCACCATTGCTCCATTCCCGTTCCGCCATTGCTATTGCCATCGTTCGATCATCGATCTACAAAGTTTCTATCCTTCTAGGCTCCACGGTCGGGCTATTACCAAAACCATTCCCCACCCCTACACGCCAAAACCAATACATACGATGCCTGCGCGTTTATTTGAGCGCAACCGCGCCTTTTTGCGTTGGAGAGTCGCCAGCCCACGCCGATTTGCGCGTAAAGCTCTCAGGATAAAGTTCTCACAAAGTCGAGGGTAAGCCGGACAAGTTTTGCAGGAGGAAAATATAGCCTTGGGACATTATATGGGATGTTTGTGAATAGCGCTAACTAGGACCCAGCTCACTAGAAACGGCAAGGGTTTACAAGAAGCGACGAGAGACAGGTGTGATATCCCAGAAGCAACTTATAGCTGAAGTCAAGGGCAGATATGTCGGCCTAGTAATGGTCGAGGGCAAGTGCATCCAAGTAGATTTAAAGCAAGCACAACTTGCAAAGGAAGCACCGGCTGGGACTCAACCCAAGCTGAACAACGAGCAGTATCAGGCCTTAATTGCCTTGCATAGGACTTTGCTTCACGAACACTACGATTTTTTCCTTGCATCTCAGCATCCATCCGCTACAGACGCGGTTCGACGCCTGCCACTTAAGTATGTTATGCCCGCGAGACTATGGCGCCACGCTATCCATAGTTTTCTTGAGCTTCTCCGCAACGGACTCCCTGCGTCTCTCGAGTACATGCTTGAATTCATCTACCTTGCCTATTCCATGATGACTCTTCTTCTAGAGACGGTCCCAGCATTTGAGGACACGTGGATTGAATGCCTCGGCGATTTGGGCAGGTACAGAATGGCGATTGAGGACAACAACGTTAGGGACAGGGAGATCTGGGCCCAGGTTGCACGCCAGTGGTATCTGAAGTCGGCCAACCGCTCCCCTATAACCGGACGCCTATACCACCACCTCGCGATCCTAGCTCGTCCAGACGCGCTCCCGCAACTCCTCTACTACGGAAAGTCGCTTGCAGTCCCCGATCCCTTTACTGCAGCCCGCGAGTCAATCATGACGCTGTTCGAGCCGACGCTAAACCCAGTTGCCAGCAAGAGCCGGTTCTCTACAGTCATCACGGCAATCGTGCGCTCCCACGCCATCATCTTCACGGGCCAGTCCCTCGATACGTTCGACGAGACTCTCGGGGAGATCAAGAGCAATCTCTTGATCTCTCCGCGCACCAAGAAAGACCTAGAACAGGGGTACTACATCGCCATTAGCAACTGCATTGCCCTCCTCGGCTACGGCGCAGACGACAACCCCCTCGCCCTCCTCCTCAAGCCCCAGTCCCGCGACCAAGATACTATCATGTCTAACACTAACTCCACGTCTGGCCCTGCCCTCCCACCCAAATTCACCGCCGCCCTCCGCCTATTCATCCAAACCACCGAAATCCACCTCCTCCGTATCGGGGACATAAACACCCTCTCCTTCCTCCATGTCACCCTCGTCTTCATTCGCCACCTCTCCCGCCATCCCTCTGCCGCCTCCCTCATCTACCCCCACTTCCCCTGGAGCTACCTCGTCTGCGCCCTTAACGCCCTCACCCTCCACTACCCCCCAAACCGCACCACCGCACCACTGGACCCGTCGCAACTCGAGATCGCAGGCACCTACAACTCTGCGGCGCCCGCTAAGAACTCCGTCTGCCCCTTCCCCGAGGAGCTCGCCATGCGAGGCCTCAGCTTCACATCAGGCTACTTCCCCGACAACTACTTCGCGAACGAAAATGTCGAGCCGGAAACGCATTACCTGAGTATACGCTTGCAGCACCGCCCGAAACGAGTTTTGTGGCTTGGTGTGCGGCTTGCAGAGCTGGCGGTGGGGTGGCTTGGGTATGCGGGTGCGGGCGGGGGAGGAGAGGGGTCTACGTTTTTCGTTGGGGAGAAGGCTAAGGAGTGCTTTGACGGCGATGCTGCGGAGGCGGAGGGCGGGAGCGGAAGCACTAGCGGGAGCGAGACTGAGGAGAGCAAGGCAAGGTGGAGCGAGAGTAGGAACGGGACGATGGAAATTGATGACGCGCTTGCGAGGGAGGAGGAGGGACGGGGAGAGAAGGGAGAGGGGGAGGAAGATGGGGATGAGGAGGAAGAGGAGTATCAGGATGAGGACGAGGGCGATGAGGACGAGGGCGATGAGGATGAGGATGAGAATAGGAGAAGGGGAGGCGGGCTGAAATGGCCGTTTTAGCGTAGAATTGTATCACCTTCTCGTCGTTCCTCGCCTTGGACATATGGCATTCAATTAGCTCTTTGACTTAAGTAGTTGACAAGACACTATTTTATAAATCATCTACATTCGTCATAGTACTATAGCTGTTGTTCATCACTCTATTTTATAGTTTCAGGTTGCTAGATTATGCTTTATCGATCATCTTGCAACAGCCTGTTATACTCGAGCAGGACCCTCAAGAGCGCTGCGCTCATATCCACTTCTCGAAGAACCTTCTGTGACCAGTCTTGACTATTCTGTGCAATTCTCCTCGCAATCTGCTGACCCTCGGGGTTCTTAAATAGATACCATGTCGTCTCTGCGAGTTCTTCCATCCCTACACCAATTGGGACATAATGGACCCAACGGATCAATTGATCCTCATGCCACTCTAGAAATAGAGTTCGACTTGAGGAACCGATAGAGGCGACCGCTGAAGCTGTTTCCGTCCACGCTATACAGGATTTTGTATGAGTACGAGTCCTGTAGAGTATCCCGGGGGGCTTTAGAGAAGTGCTTTTTCTGGCAGAACAATCTCTATACTTGCACTAGATAAAACTAGAGAAATTAAACCTTAGCATGTCGCCTATCTCAGAAAGGGTACTTTGGTATATCTTCCACGGCTCAGGCAGTTTCTGCTGCATAAGCTGGACCTCCTGTTTCGGCGAGTTGGTGAAGTGAACCAGACGCTGCCGGTGACCGTTACGCCACGAACCATCATGCCAATGGCCTCCAGTCCCGCTTCCCCGCCAATATACCGCATCCTCCTTCTCTTCCCAAACACGCGCTAGCCCATCGCGAAAACACAGATAAGACGCGATGGAGCGACACGAAATCTCGCGAGCCGTGCCACGGTGGGGAGGAGACCGCGAAGAAGGGCATTTGACGCCGTGCATATGAGCATCGGGGGTAGCGTTCTAGTATGCATGCTTAATCCTAATTCAGGAGGCGGGCTGCCGGGTCCGATATTGACGACCAAGAAAACCATCTGATGCCGTGCTCGTGGCTCGTCGACGCTGCTCACTGTCGCTTTATAGTGCGCTCATCATCCCTTCCCCGCGGCATCATAGCAGCTGGTCGCCGGCCATCCCTTTCTTTGGGTCTCTCCTCACGCCTCTCCTCATGGAATATGCTCCGGCCCTTCACTCTTTGCCAGCCTCCTCACTCTTTTTTATTCTTTGGACGAGCTGCGCTCGACGAATCTACTTGCCCTTTATTTTATTTTATACTTTACTTTATACCAAAACTTATCACACTTGCTTATCTTGACTAGGAGCCGGCTCCAGAATCAGACGCACCTGCCTACCTGTCTTGTTGTCACCAACAACGCCATCCAACATCCAACCACCCATCGCTCTAAATATGGCCGTTGGTATGCGCTTCGACTACAAGTCCTCCGACTACGACTTCTCTTTCGCCTCCGTCATCCCACGAGACTACTCCTATGGGCCCCGCAGATTTGATTGTGCATGACAGCACTAATGCGGGTCGCGGATCTGACCCCTGCTAATATAGTGTGTGGGTGCCGCCTGAGGGAATGAGAGCCCCGTTTGGCAACCGAAGGGGTGCTGCAGGAATATTGCGTTTTGGGAGACGCACATTGCGCGGGGTGGGCGTGTACTTTGTAGTGGATCCAAGCCGTAGCTAACGCGTTTACAGAGTAGAATACAGCTTTGTTGTGTTTTCTTGCCGTGGCGATGACAGACTTCGTTGCTTTGTGATAATGTATAACCAACGGCTTCCGTAGCGGACTTATCCAGTTGCGATCGATTCTTAACCAGCCAGATGAGATTTGTGATCGCGCCCGTGGCTATGAAGAAGCTGACAAAAGCGCGTCAGCATCAGACCGAGCGGCCACAGTAGGACCTGCTCTATCCGTCGACTCGAAACCGCCAATAAAATGCACTCCCACCACAGCGTCTGTGACTCATTGAGAACACAGGCTATCCTGAACCCCTATCCCTCGCGCTCCTTGCACGGCGCCAAACGCCATTCTTCGCAGCGATGTGGTTACGCGTTTTGGGACAGCGAGATGCTGGGGGTCCCTATGGTTGGATGTGGGTGACTGGATCGTGATCGTTAAACCAGAACCACTCAATGCATTTAAATACATCAGAAAGTGACTTTATAAATATGAATTTATTTGGTAGGAGCACTTAGTTTCATTTGCAGGTACATATGCATGCAGTACCCGCTACATTTGCTTTGATGGGAGCTGGATTTGGTCCTCAATATGGCTGCCTTGTTTATAGAAGGTAGCATATATAGTACTGTATTCTGCTCGGTATGTTTGCCTCGATATCTCTGCTACAAAATCTTTGCAAAACCATCTTTAGCGTCGTATCCTCGATATCTTAACTCTCGGTCCCTTTTATAACTATCCTTAGGAAGCATGAGTCTGATAAAGGACCCGCGAACCCTGTCGTTATGGGAAACAGCGCAGTCAAGGCCAGAGTGGGGTGCAACGAGGTTCTGGGAGTATGTATTCAAGGAGAGTATCTTCGTTGGTCGTGACTGGGCAATCTCATCTCAGCAACCCCCAACGAACAATCAGGGAGATAGGCGCAGGGTGGATCTTTGCATCGAAAGATGGATACGCGACAGTTGGCAAAAAATCGCAGTTTTCGAGGCAAAGAAGGCAAACTGTTCTCAGGCCGAAATTGATACAGTCGAATTCCAAGCCTACGAAGCCTGTATGGCACATCTTCTCGACTCTGGAAGGGAACAGATGTATGGTATGACCACCATAGGGACTAGGGCACGCATTTGGTATGTTACCAAGGACGATGACTATCTCCTTCCTATGGTGCCTGCAACAGTAGGCCTCTCCGACCGACCAGCATACATCGATGCACACAGCTCTCAGGCATTGGATCTCAAGAAAGGTTTCGATTATATTGTCAAGAACGATATGATGTCTGACAAAAGACTTCAAGTACTAAGGAGCAACCGTTCTCCGAGACCGTCGCAACCCCCGGCAAATATCCCATATTTTGGGCCAGCTACCCAGCTCACATATGGTATAGCAATGCAACCAAGCTCAGTGCCGTCGAATCCAACCGGCTTTATGAGCCCGAATCCTCAGGCTCAATTCCAGTCAAATATGGATACTCCGCCTCAGCCCGTCTATGGATCCCGTCCCCTCCCAGGGACACTGAATACACCTCTTCTTTATTCTACCACACCGCAAGCCTACACCGTGCCTGCTGTCCAAGACAATCAAGACAATCACGGCGACGAGGAAGTCGAAGATGGGGACAATACTATGGAAAGCCCAGGGCCAGTAGCGGAGTTAGAAAGCGGGACGGCGGAATATGTTGAAGTTACTCGGAAAGTTGTGAGGCATACACTTCGCGACGACGAGGTCTTTTTTTGCTTCCAGGGCCGACAGACTACTAGAACGCAATGGAGAAAATCCACGGTGATGTATCAAGACGGCATCGTGCGTTGCATGGTGTATACCAGCCAGAAGGGCACACAGTATTATACCTATGCCCTTCCAAAAGGTAAAGGGAAAGGAAAGGCCTGAGAAGATGCAGTGTTCGTAAGGATTTATGGATTAAATAGTTATCCAGAATGTTATATATCTTCCTCTTCAATACACGAGATTGTTGTTTCAGAATTGAACCACCATGTTATTATGCCGGTCATTTTCGTGCTTTGCCATTGGCGCCTATGGTTCAGGTTGATTCCCGCATTGTCCGACGCAACGCGAACAATAACCCCGGTTTTGCCGTCTGCAAAATGAAGACCAGTGGGATGTTCAATTGTAGCTGTTGGGGACAGACCCATGCGACACTGGCCCAATGCCTCCTTGTGACCACCCGAGTACGTGAATAACATTCCTAAACAACACTTGTCTAGATTGTTTAGGTCGCTCCCACGCTCATCGAAGAACAAGCAAACTTGTTCAACATTTTCCAAGGAAGCGCAAGAATGGAAAAGATCCCACTTATCGCGGAAACTTGGAGGGTGTTGTAGAATTTCCGGCGAATCTAATTGGACATCGTCTGGTAATGTTTGGCCATGTGCACCAAAGCAAAGGATTGGGTCTCCGTCATCTGGATCCTCATGAATAAGGTGTGAGACCTGACCTTTGCTCAAACACATCTCCACGGAATCATCTTTCAGTGGATTGAAAAACGGTCCAAAAACGTGACATCTACCAAGGGTAGTTCTTATCTGCCACAATTAGCAGGGGCGAAATGGTTGGAAGCCTGATTCTTACCATGAGTGCGACAT
>JPKC01000183.1:0-27738 GCA_000750925.1 Pseudogymnoascus sp. VKM F-4518 (FW-2643) | reverse complement strand
TGTAAAGGTACATAGGCGCAGTACGCCATTACCCGCAGTACGCCACGACTTACGTTACCTTGTTTTGCTCACTACTATAGTCAATTCCATTCATTTATATTGCCATGGGATACTTTACGCTACACTGCCAAAAATGTCATCTAAAAAGGCGCCTTGACCCCAGGAATCTACCTTGACATGATGAGCGTTGAGCTTTGTCCACGTATTACGATTGCTGAGAGCTGTCGCGGCCAACCTGGTTACGCGGCCAAGCTGCTTCCGCCGACTATGAGCGAATGCGAATAGTTGGAACTACAGGACACGGACGATTAGCAAAATTACCGAGCGTTGGGGACGTACAGTCAATTTTGCTTGGCATCCCCATGGCCGAAGCAAATATCACTTTGGCACGCCCATGTAATGGCACACGGAATAGGGGCTTACTCCGAACACTTGGAACTCGCTCTCCGGTACCGTAATAACATAGAGTCCGCCAATAGCCATAGCCCCTGCATGGTGGTGAGGCCCTAAAGCTTAGATAAGACCCCTTTATAAGTATAAGGGATAGTAAGAGCTCAATGGTGGAGCTGTGGTGCAGGAACTCTGTTGCGCTAGACTCTCCGCAAATCAGGCGTGAGGGCAACGATGTAAACGTAATTTTCTAGTAGGAGGGGTTCAGGGTGTTCAGGGGTGGCCACGGAACATGACTTATACAAAACTATGGGAGATATTGGTGCGTGCACAGATTTTGGGATGCTTAAAGCCAAAGTACCCATCATTTTTCTCGGGCTTCTCTCTACGTAGGGATGGACATTATACAATGTCTGGATAATTGCTCCGCAAGGACCAAAGTTCGTTTGAAAATAGCGTCTGCATTCAGCGGCGCCTCCCCGGCCTTCTTTGGTTATTGTTCACTACATTGTCAAATAGTAAGGGCGCTAGTTGGACTTGGTGAGACTTTCTATGGACGGCTAAAACTCTTCTGACTTAAGTAACTTCCGTCGAGTTTATGCAAAATTCAATTCCCAGCGGCAATAAATAAACCAAATAAGCAGTTTTGCAACCTCTATACTTAAACATCTCATAGGGGGAAGTCAAAATATTCACAATCGCTATTGCTTTCTTTCGTGGTACGTTGGCAAATCAAGCACCACCACAAGCATTTCAGGGTCGTGAGAATAAATTGCGATGTCCCTTATGTATTTCCGCTCTTCAGGATCGATTGTCGTTATTTTTTCAAGCACCATCGCAAACATTCTAGGATCGCTAGACTCAATTGCCTCCCTTATATTTTCGTATTCGTTATTATTGTCGGTAGGGTGTGGTGGTTGATGGTGTGCATCTTGTTCAATACTATGAGGAATGTGTGGTGGATCCTGGCAGCTGTGTTGGTAAATGTCTACTGATGCTATTGGTCTCTTAGACATGTCATCCCCATAAAAGTAAAGAAAGGATGGCCTCACGATCCTGATGCCGAGGCATGCGGAGATAATGAAAGTAGCACAGGATTGAGCAAGCACAGTGTAATAAACCACAGAGCAATGAGCTCTATGGCATTGGTATTTGCTTGCAGCAGCGTAGGCCCGTGCTGAAACGGCGCTTCCGCGGCGTCAGACATTGAATACATCTTGGCCTCGGCGTGAGAGATAAAGAATGACAGTTTCCGTAATACTTAATAATTTTGAGTCTTGTTGGAGGCGTGTATAGCGAAATTGTTTTCTTCTGAAGGATGGCAGATGTGGCCAGGTATAAATTCCCATCATGCACCCCGGCAACAACTTGGTTTTAACGCATGATGTCAGACTCCCACAGCCCCAAGGCAGACATCCTTAAAGAGGTTTTTATTGGGGATGCATTGTCGAGCCCCGTGCGAATACTTCTCGCGCGTACATTATAACGACGACTTATCCGAAATCAATGAGCCCAACGCGCGCCATAACATGCCCAAATGGTGTCTCGGCGAGCTGCTGGAAGAACTTCTTGCATATCCTGGCAAGGGAGACAGGAATTTGATTTTCATCATCCTGCTCGTGGAAACAAGCATAGTCGAAGATCACAACTGGGCAACCCAAGTTAGAGCGGACAGATGGCTGTTGAAATTCCCCGGCTCCTCCCACAATCCCCGGCCTTTCCCACGGACTTTCCTGCTCAACATGGCGCAGAAACTTAAGACGGGTGATTTGAACGGCACGCTGCCAACCGTGTGGCAAATCAAAGCCAGGTAGAGTCGCCGAATTGAATGCTTGAGAGCCAGCTCAGCTTCTTCTGCATCCTCAACAGCCAAGGCTGCCATTATCTCATCCATAGCTTAGGTCTGTGTTTTCGTCGGCCGGATGACATCCCTGGGCAGCACCTGGTCTGGCATAGCCCGTGTGAAATGGCTGTTGAATTTGTCAGTACTGCAAGCCCCTGATCGAGACTGGGTATATAGTCAGCGATCCCCTCCTGTATTTTAGATGAAGAAGAATATAATGGTCAACCAATCAGAGCACCAAAAACATCAGGATCTGCATGTGTAGCAAACCACCACGCTATGGACAGGATCATATAAAAACATATTGGCAACTATATAAAGTTATACCGCTACGTATAAGGCACTCTAAGAAACCTATTGCCATACCCCTATATTTTCCTCTCCCATCGTAACTCTCCCATCGGAAACAGCGCTAGACAGGGGTAGCTCTAGCCAATCAACATGCCTCAATTTTACTCTTCCTTCAAACGAGGAGCCTCACATAAGTGGTAGTATTTTTTTCACCTCCGATCGCAGGTTTCCTAATATTTTCTGCTGACTGCTTGCATCTCCCGCTCATCTCCGGACGTAAAAGCACTCGAAACAAGGATTTTTGCTTTCGTTCCTCCACCAGTCGCGCTTCTCCCTTTGAACCCATCTTAACATACTCACGCCGCTCCACCTCATCCGGCACATCGGAGAATAGTTCGCAGTTATGGGTAACGCCACCATACACCATAGAATTGCAGAATCTCTCGTCATCAGTCATCTTTTCCGTAATAGCATCGTTCGTAATGACGTCGAAATGGCAGCCGAGAACAAATTTGAATGGAGCGTCCACGGGCCACCTTCTGTCCAGATAGCGCTTGAAGCCCACCAAGTTTTTTGACAGCGTGCGGCGCTCAAACCACCACGAGACGAGAAGAAAGTAAGTGCCTTCACGATGAATTTGACAGCGTGCGGCGTTCGAACCACCATGAGACGAGAAGAAAGTAGGTGCCGTCAGGATGAACCCGGCAGTCCAAGACCTTAGCGGGCTCGTTATGAGGCTTTCCGTTATCCGTGCTGACGAGGGTGACCATGATATTATCAAACCCCCCGATTTTCACCGTTGGGTCATCTGGGAGTGGCACCGTTGTAATTTGCATGTCTGTCCACGGCATCTCCTGGCTGTTTTCAGGCCTTGGCACTGGTTTTGTGGTGCCTTGTAAGTGGTTAGGGACAACATAGAGTCGTATATCTGGAGGAACTTCATCTGAGCTGTCTTCATCCGAGTCACTAGACTCGGAGCCGCCACGTCGGGACGGTGCTTTCGTCCTGTGAGACCGGTGGCCAGCTTCATACGAAGGAGTTGACGCGGGGCTTGGCTGCTGGTGTGGTGACGCATTCTAGGAATGATGTTAAAAACGCGAGTCGAATGGCCCACAAGGGGTTGTTTACTTCACTATAAATTGTCTCTTTCCTCCGAGTACCGTTGTTTCCGCTATGCCTGTTACCCCCCTGAACCGTCCTTGCAAACCTATTCCTTCGGGCATCAGTGCCAAAATTTTGCTGTGGATGGCGCTCCTCAAAATGTTTTAAAGCTAAGCCGCATTTAAGGGATGCAGTAGTTAAACTAGACGCCTTGCCACCAAGGCAAATGATGTACTCAATACTAAGTGGACGAATTTGATATTGGTCGTCTTGCCAGTAAAAATAGGCTGATACTAGGTTATGGCCTTGCTGAGAGAATAATCTTTCCTGGTCTATGAAATTCGTGCTAGTGTGGCTAAGGGCATCATGAATGTTTAGCCTAATCTTTAAGTCCGTGAAATCAACCTCATTTGTTGCTTTATCAAATGTATGGGGCCTTAAAGAACCAAACAAATATTTTGAATATGAGCAAATATCGCCCTTTGCGTCTCCAGTTATTAGAACGATATATGCCCACTCCTTCTCTACCATAAAATCAATCTCATAAACTGAATGTAGGTCTTGGCCCACGAGCATAGGATTAACACCTGGCTAAATTGAGGTATAATCCGGCGCAGCTCAAAAATACAGAGGAAACCGAGACACGCCGACCCTATTCTTCTTGAAATGAACCCCTTCGATGATACCATTATCACATGGAGTCGGACGCAAGTAGTTAGTGTTTTGCATCCACCACCGAGATGATGGATGTAGGCGACTTGGCATTCATTCCGACATCACTGTACGGCGTCTAATTATGAAATGCAAATCTAGTTGTCCTGCAGTTCTCTCAAATGAAACGCTACGTGGCCTTTGACCTGCTGCGGCCGACCTCTGGCCTTTGTTGCCGGCCCTGTCGAATAATCTGTTGAATAAGGCGGGAAGTGAGACAGAAAACGGGCCCGCGGGCCGACGCGCGCGTGGAACTCCCAAACCATCCACACGCACAACCGCACACGGCGGCAGTGACGGAGGTGGCGCGGACGGCCACCCCGCTACCGCTCTAAGGTTACCCACTTTTACCTTCCCCTTTCCACCCGCCTTGGCACTGTAGCGCAACTGATTACAGCTCGCACGTGATCTAAGCTGTAAATAGACACGCGCCACTACACTAATAACTTCCATCAAGAGCCAACTTTAGCCCGCAGTTGTTCACAGTCGCGTCCTTTGGCGTGCTCCAAACCTCACTCACGACTAAGTTCTTGGTGTGCTCTTCTACGCTCTCCTTCGCGGTCACGTGCTTTGGCGTGCTCCTACCTTTATTTCAGCCCGCAGTCGGTCGCGGTCGCGTGCTTTGGCGTGCCCCCGCCTTACTTTAGCCCGCAGTCATTCGCGGTCGCGTGCTGTCGCGTGCTCCAAACCTCACTACAACTCTCAGTCGTGCTCTCCTCCACCACACTCTCCTCCACGGCGCTCGTTACACGCTCTCTTACTATGCCGAAAGCACAGCGCAAGTGCCCCCATTGCAGCAGAGTCTCCGACACCGGCCATTTTACCGAACACATAAGATCATGTACAAAACAGAAGAAAAGTTGTCTGGTTTGCCATGAGCAGTTCACCCGAGAACGAGACCACAAACCCCGCTGCAAAGGAACCCCGGTTAAGGCTCCGAGCTACCTTGCCTCCTTCCTCGATCTTTACCAGTATAATTGGCATGAACAGGTGCCCAGCATCATTCCTGGCCTTACCCCCCTCCACTCTGCAAGCGATGCGACTAAGTCCCTATGGCACCGAATGCCACGTCTAGTCCCTATAAGCTCTGTCTCGGAGAACGACGTATTTAGTGCTGTTCTCGACTCCATCACTACCCTGTCCTTTAATGCCTACAAGAACGGATCAGCTGTCCATGGAGCGGGACTCGGACGGCATACTAAGGCGGAGCGGAACGCGATGACCAAAACTGCCCAACGTTCAATCTACCAGGCTACGGCACGCAGGGAATCAAAACTTGCGAAGCCTACTCAGTACAGCGACAGTGAACCTCTCTGCTGCGTTTTGAATGTCTGGATCGAAGGCATCACCCTCTCGCCCCCTGCCCACATTAACGCCAGTTACCTTCGGTGCGGAGATACAACACCGCTCGGGGTCAATATCACGCCTCGAGGGTCCTTTATTGATCTTCATTATGACATCGGAAGGTCTGGCCTCTCTACGGTGTATGGCCCCTGCGAGAAGGTCTTACTCCTGTTTCCTCCTACCGAAAAAAACCTCTCCCTATTTGCGTCAACCGCTGGACTCCACAACCGCTTAGCGCGAATTGGAGATAAAATGGAAGGGGGCCTGGTTGTTCGGCTCCAAAGCTCGTTAGCGATTGACTTGCCCTCTGGTGCAGTAAGTGACACGTCCCGCTGTAAGCCACCCGTCCACTCCGACTAACATACCTAGCCACATGCTGTCTTCACCACAGCTGGAGGTTTCCTCGGCGGCATAAACTTCTCCACAGTGGAGGAGTTGCCAATAATGGCACGGGCTATCTTAGCCCAGCTGTCCGTTTTCAAGCACAACCCCGACGCCATCCTCGAAGATATCAAGGTGTACCTCTCTGCTCTACAATCTGCGCTTAACCTCGACCCTCCTCACGACGTCCTAGCACCTACCATCGAGAGTTGGCTCGACCTAGAGCTCTCGATGGCTTCGATCGACTCCCTGTCCGGATACTGCCCGAAGGAGAAGAAACGCATTTTAGCAGCACTCAACGATCTTCGTCCTCTTCAGTGCAATTGTGGCGCGATAGGGGACCACTTGATAGAGGAGCATTTCAAGGGTGGCTGATGCCTTATTACAAGACATTGCGTTGGGAGGAAGGGGGGAATACTTGGGGATTCGGACTAGGAGGACTGGAGGACTGGGAGGCGTCGTTCTCGGGGAGACGGGATGGAGGAGGGAGGAGGAACCATGCTACTCGATAACTTATTAATAATTACGTTACCTTATCTTCTTATCCTGCAATAGGAAGCGCCGATTGCCAGGCGTATGCACACAAGCAATTCGGTTCTGCAGAGTTAGGGATCTGCAAGGATTACAGAAGGTTTCGGAACAGACAATGCCCATGGGACACTCCCTAGTGTCACGATGTAATATTTTGACTTTCGAAATCTAATGCAGTGCCTCGTTTCCACGTGATACTGACAAAGCGTGAGCATTATCGCCAAGTGTTTGAGCCATCTGAATGTTTTTCACCACCGTTCGAATGATAAAACTGTCAACAATTGCCTACATAGTCTGACTTTGGCGCTACGAACCCATATGATCGGCCATACGGTAGCATTCATAAGACCACAGTATGTTTTTCTGAGAAAGTATTTCGATTTTTTTCCATTAGCTGAATCACTTACAACTCGAACTCCCGGTCCTCCTCTTCCGAGGCTCCTGGTTCTGGATCACTTTTCCTCATCACCGGCCCCACGAGCACATCAACCCCCTCTATCTCACCCTTATCCTGTGCTCTTCTAACCTCATATCTAAAAGTGGCCGTCGCCATCTCCCAAATGTCCTCGCTTCTACCGTCCATCTCAATTTCAATCTCTAGAGTTTTCAGTCGCAGCACCAGCTTAATCCTCTCGATATCGTTTGCTTCGCATTCTAGCTTTGCTGCAAAGCCAGGGAGAAACTCCTTGAGAGATTTAGAGCCAAAGCACCCTTCTTCCCAGAAGGTCTGGCGCGTCTTTCCGCCGCTATGAAGCGCAATATGGAACGGGATTTTGATGCGCCCCTTAGATTGAGTAGTCGTAAGAATAGATATATGTTGTACCTGTGATGGCTGGGACTCAATTGGAGACAGTGCTACAGCGTCTGTCTGGGGAGACTCCAGAGATAGTGCAGGGCTACATTGCTGAGAAGGGGGGCTTTGCTCCACTGGTCGTTTATCAGTGATGATATCATGATCGGGACCAGATGTCTTTTGACGTTTATTTTGCTGAGAAGGGGGGGTTTGATCCATTGCTTCTTTATCGGTGGCGATTTGATGAATGGGACGAGATCTCTTTTGACGGTTGATTTGGTGGTGGTTGTCTTGTGTCCAGTCTATAACCCGAAAGGAACCTTGAGATGGCCGAGCTTTAACTTGGGTGTTATAGGCAGCATAGCGATTTTGTCTCCAAAACAGCTGCTTGAACAACTCCACAGTCCTGGCAATAATTAGTGCTCTAAACCCCGCTGAAAAACGACAACTGCGTACATTTCATCGGAATAACTTGGCCTCGGTTCCACTCCCAATGTCTTCCAGAGCTCTTTCTTCTGCGCATTGAATAAGAAGGCCACCACCATTACCTTCAGCTCTTCTTGGTCGGTTGTGGAATTCCAGTCAAGAAGCTCTGTCCCAGGACGCCCGTCGCTTGAAGTATAGGCCTTGCGCCATTTTTTTGCAGAGTCTTTGCAACTGCGCTGAGCCTCTGAGCCATAAAACCCAAGCAAGTCGCAGATGTCGCGCGTAGATGGGACATTGCTCGAGAGAACTGAAGGCTTTCGTTTCGTCATTGCGTCTTTGCCTCGAAAAATAAGAGACAGGAGTGGAGAGCTAAACAGAATTAGCTGGGGAATTCAAATCCTTTTATAGCTGGCTGCTGCTAAACCCCTGGGCAGCTGACGCGGCTGTTACGGAGCTAGTACGAATCTATCTACACCAGACGCAGGCAGATTGCTCCGAAAACAAGGTCTGCTTTGAGAAGTAGACTGCACACCATGTTCGGACGTACCGGCATCTGAGGCCAGACAGCTGTGCCCACACACGATTACCTGCGAATATGTCCGAGAGTCTCCCCAAAAGCATGGGAAGGCGCAGCTCGTACTCACTCTGCCAATTACACCGCAAAGATATCAGCAACCCAATACATCGACGGTATGCAGACCTCGGACTTTGACTCGCAAGGATATAGTGTCGATGCAGATAGCGGGGCTTTAAGCATCAGCTCCTCATACAGCAGGGAGTGCTCCTGCTGGTACTCCGACACCCCGAGCTCCGCCGCGTGCGACATCTCCAGCTCCAGGCCCCGGTACTCGACGGTCTGCCCGTCCAGGGACCACCGACCTGGAACAGGTAGAGCCGCCACTGCAGGATGTGCCCGAACGGCGTCTCGGCCAGCTGCTGGAAGACCTTCTTGCAGATTGTCGAGAACAGCGCGGGGACCCGGTCCTCGTCCGCCTGCTCGTGGAAGCAGGCGTAGTCGAAGATGATCAGCTGCGCGGTCCAGGTGACCGCCGAAAGGTGGCTGTTGAAGTTCCCCGGCTCCTCCAACAGCCCGCGGCCGAGCATGGCGCAGAAGCTCAGGACGGCCGACCTGAATGTCACGCTACCGGCCGCGTGCTTCAGCGGGGCGTCATCTTCACCATCCCAGTGTCGAGCGCATCGACAATCTCCTGCAGGGCCTGCCTCTGCTTGGCCGTCACGCGGATGACCTCGCCCGGCAGGCGCTGCTCGGGGCTGGTCCGCGTGAAGTGCCCACCCTCGCCGTGCACCATGCGGAAGAAGTACACTAGCAGCTGCTTGAACGTCGCGAAGTACATAACCAGCGTCGACGGGTTCTTGTAGTAGCTGAACCCGTCCGACCGGCCCGACGCCCCGGGGTAGAACTTGTTGAGGATGCGCACAGTGCCAGTGCCCAATCCTTCTCGCAAAACGTTGCTAGCCCCTTTTTCCTCCGGCAATTATTCCATGAAACATCCATGCCGGTAACTTTGAATATTTATGCTGTAGTAAATCCTCGTTGTATTTATCACTTCCGTCTGCTTTTGCTGTAACGTATGATTGTGTATGAGCCCCTCCGTTTGCCCAAACCTCATCGGAAAAGCATTGCCGCATAAGCCGGTCTGGGCTCCATTGTAGAGCCTTTTCGAGCAAAAATAAGACTGGTATATCCTAGAGTTCCAAAGGTGTAGTTAATGCTTTCCGCCCTACATTATTAAGCCCGATTTTAGGGGCAAGAGTTGGAATTGCAATCCAACGAGCTGTTTTATGCGATGGAGAGCTTTGTAGCCACTTCTCAAGCTCTGTACGCTGTGGTGTTCGAATAAGGGGCTTGCGTCCTGATTTCGAGTGTTGCGGAGTAGTAGGGTTTGCTTTTGCACATGCTATTTGCCGTTTTGTAACATGTAGAGTAGCTGCAATATTCGAATATGATATCCCAAATTTCGATGCCGTTTGAATTGCAATTCTATAAACCGAGGTGCAGGAGGCATCTCCGGATTTAGAAGTAATGTGAAGTCAGATCGTTGCTCGAGTTTCTCGAGTGGTTGCTCCGTCTTCGTTCCCGTGCCGTCTCCAATTCCTGAACCATCTTCTCAAGCGTAAGATGCGATGAGTTGAGCTTGACTTGCAAGATTCGACAAATGGCCTTAGGTGATCTGTTGACAGTGGCCTCTTTCGTTTCGAAAGCTTTGGTTATCCTTGATAACTGGCGCTTTCCTTCCGCTGACAGGAACTTGAAGTGATCACTATGTTTCATTTGCCTAACCGTCCTTATCCAAACCTTATCAATGTTCCGCAGGCACCGTGATGTACATGGTACTGCAGTCTCTCCATTTCCCTTGTTCAATTTTTCATATGTCTCATGTAGGACACGCCATGCCTCGATTGAGTTTGGCGATGTTGTTGATAAAGTTTTTGAGCGCGATGTGATGTTGTCGCGCACAGTGTCGATAAAGTTTTTGAGCGCGACCTCGAGCGATTCGAGGCCAACCGGTTCCAATTCCATGGTGATGTCGTTCCCATTACGCAGATGTAGAGTATATTATAGTATGAACAGGTCAGATCCGTGGATTGTTTTGTGGAAGAGTTGCGTTTAATCGCTGTGTTCACTTGTAAACAAATGGGGTAAACAAATTGACCAAGGTTGGAAATGCCTAATTATTAGGTAGGAATAGACGCGAGTCACGAATAGGCGTGGCAAGAATAGACGAGGGCCCAAATTTACATGCAAAATTTGGGCCCTCGTCTATTGACCAGTTTCTCCTCTTAACGTACACTCGAAAGTATACACAATACAACAAATACTGTAACGGGCGGATATCATATAGTCGATAGTCTTTAGCCTTATCTCTATGGCAATGTCGGGCTCTTACTCAGGGTCGCAGGTACCATATGCAAAATAATTATTTCAATATCCCAAATTTCAATGCCGTTTGAATTGCAATTCTATAATCTCGAGTAGTTCCGGGGGGGGTAGGCGTCTGCGGATTTAGAAGAGCTCCTAACACCGCTTTCGCTGGGTATAAAGATTCACCCTCATTGCTCTCTCTTCTTTCCCTCCATTCTCAGACAGCCAACACACACCGCTTCGCTTGCACATGCACTCAAGGTGGGCGCCTTCCGGCCCTTCCGTTTCTGTCCTACTGTTGTCAGACTCGCCTCGACGGCAGCGCCGCAGCCATACACCCCATCCTGCTGCTCGAATCGGCAATGATCCTACACGGATGACAGGAGGAAGAGTACATCGAGCCAGTGGTTGAGCTTCAGATCCCGCAAAGGAAGTAGCTAGCCAATATCTGCACTCGCACCACTGACATCGCACCGCAGGATGCTGTCAAGCGCCGCATTTAGGTCGCCGAACTCATGCTGGGCCTCTGCGGGGTTCCCTCACGATACCGTGCCCATTCTGCATCGGTGCTTTTGTTTTGATTTGGTTGCTGCGCACGAACATCTCCTGTCTCTCAAGGCAATACACTGTACTACTCGACGTTAAACCATACAGTACATGCAATCATGGGGAACACTTGGCGTCGTATGAGTCCGAGCCTTCACCAGGACTTCTGTCACATTGGCATTAGAAAATAACATATATTATTGTACGACGTTTCTACTGACATCGGAAGCAACTAAGCGTGCTACATTCCGGTCTGTTTGCTCCTGACCTCTCAAGGCACGACAATCAATTCAAATCATATGCACGCTCCCGCCCCCTTGGCACAACCTCCTTACCTCCCGTCCTCAGCATGGAAAACATAAGATATATTTTTCCTCCCCATTTGCCTTCATGCTCACTCGAATTATTTATTTGGTGTCAGATCTCCGTCTCCTCCAGTGATTGCTATCGCTGTTCGCTCACAGCCTTTCCCGAATCCATTCTCACATTTCAGCCGCCACGTCCTCTGCTCTACACCACGACAATGTCGCCGCAGCAGCAGAATAATGGAAATAGAGGAGTTAATACCTCACGCAATGCGCCTTCTAGTATAGCGTATGTACATGTTTTCATATTCCCAACCCGCTTTTAAGTTCCGTGCATGGATGCTGTCCTTTGTCTTATCACGTGACACTCCTCTTCCAAATAATTGAGCGCCCCAAACCGCCAAACGCTGACGCACACCACCGCCTCCAGATTCTCCTTAGCCACACTCGCCGCCGGTCCTCTCGTGCCTCCGCATTACCCTCTCATCGATTGGTTGACCAATGTCTCCAGACGCGACAATCCCGTTACGGATTTTCTCTTCGAGTTTATCCCCGTCGAGAAATCCCAGAAAAATGCTGGAAGTGACGCGACGGCACGTACAACCTGATTGCGTGATTAGAATGCCAGGGGGAGGCAGGAGGTGCCCGGAGTAGGGCACCGACACTCCCTAGCGTCAGCAACCTTGGGCCGGTGTTGGAGCGGCGAGGCCACACAGTGCCTCCTTGACCGACATAGGCATGAAGAGTGGCCTGGTTGTGGGGGGTCTACGTTTTTCGTTGGAGAGAAGGCTAAGGAGTGTTTTGACGACGGTGCTGCGGGCGGGGAGAGCGAGAGGGGGAGCGGGACTATGGAAATTGCGAGGGAGGAGGAGGGAGAGGGGGAGGAGGGAGAAGGGGAGGAAGATGAGGATGAGGAGGAAGAGGATGAGGACGGCCGTTTTAGCGTAAAATTGTAACATCTTCTCCATCTTCTCTTTGTTCCGACGCTAAATTGCCTTCTAATTTGGACAGTCCGTTCCCTCATAGTTTCAGGTTGCTAGATTATGCTTTATCGATCATCTTGCAACAGCCTGTTATACTCGAGCAGGACCCTCAAGAGCGCTGCACTCATATCCACTTCTCGAAGAACCTTCTGCGACCAGTCTTGACTATCCTGAGCAATTCTCTTCGCAATCTGCTGGCCCTCGGGGTCCTTTAATAGATACCGTGTCGTCTCTGCGAGTTCTTCCATCCCTACACCAATTGGGACATAATGGACCCAAGGGATCAATTGATCCTCATGCCACTCTAGAAATAGATTTTGAATGAACACGAGGGAGTTCGACTTGAGGAACCGATAAAGGCGACCGCTAAAGCTGTTTCCGTCCACGCTATACAGGATTTTGTATGAGTACGAGTCCTGTAGTGTATCCCGGGGGGCTTTAGAGAAGTGCTTTTTCTGTGCAGAACAATCTCTATACTTGCACTGGATAAAACTGGAGAAATTGAACTTTAACATGTCGCCTATCTCAGAAAGGGTACTTTGGTATATCTTCCACGGCTCAGGCAGTTTCTGCTGCATAAGCCGGATCTCATGTTTCGGCGAGTTGGTGAAGTGAACCAGACGCTGCCGGTGACCGTTACGCCACGAACCATCATGCCAATGGCCTCCAGTCCCGCTTCCCCGCCAATAGACCGCATCCTCCTTCTCTTCCCAGGGACGATCCCATGAGCCATTAAACCTTGAGATATCGTCCCGGAAGTAGTAAGAGCTTGGGAAGACGATGTCCTGGAATGTAGAGATCTTGCTAGTGGAAGCAATCGGCACGAGTTGATGAGTGAATATGAAACTGCCCGGAGAGTTGAGGAGTCCGTGCTGGCCGCTAATTGAGGCTGGAGACTGGCACACGTCGTGCGCCTTGGTGATATTAAAAATAAATGGGATGTTAGGGTTACGTTCACCCGCTTGTGTAAACGCGGATCGAGCAGGCGAGTCAGCCGGACATGATAAAATGATGGTATCAAAGGGGTTTTGATGGCCTAGATCGGTGAATGTAAATGGAGAGGTATTTTGCGTAGTTGACGATTCCGTGGGAAGTGGCAAGCTTCGAACATCATGCGGAACAATCACTCGCGGCTCATCTAGGTTGTTCAGAATCATTCTCATGTTAGGGAGAAACTGTACGACTGGCTGCAGGAGTCGCACGAGCTGGCTATGCTGGTGGTTACCGTTACGTAGATTAGCCTGCTGATCCTTAATCTCGAGGACAGCTAAGTGGCTTGTTTTTGGCGGCATCGCCGACGCTTGCTCAATATAATCTCTTAGCACCTTTGGCGACACATGCCAGTATGGATCGAGCGAATGGGTCATGAAGTTGTATTCGTCAATGAAGGGAGCGCTATTTTCAACCACAAAACTGTACCACTTATCGAAGCCCGGCGGAGGGCTATGGCCGTATCTTTCCTCGTATTGGGCGACTGCCTCAGCGAGTGAACGAGACTGGCGATGCTGCGCTACTTCAAATTTTGCTCTTGCTTCCGTTGCCAAGTAGTATATAGGATGGTGGTGTAGGTGGTCAGATTGCTGAAAAGACTGTGGCAGCAACTCATTTAGGCAGTAGAAAGAGCATAGTGGAAAGGCAATAAATGCAAGAATGGTAATCCTGTGGACCATCCGACTCTTTCTCGCTGGAGTGAGTGAAGCATATAGGTTTGCTGATGCAGAGAGCACAAGGAGCAAGCTTAGGGCATAAAGTCCAGTTGCATTTGCGCAAACAGCATATGCCAATGCTAATGGCACAATCGTTGCTTTGGAAGCCGATGCCTTTATGTGGTTGTTAGTTCATTCTTATTCCCACGAGTTCGTCAACTTACGAGCGTGAAGGCGGCCAACCATCGGGCCACTTTCATATCTGAAACCAGCATAAAGCTAATGGTATGCCACCAAAGAAGAGTAGCTGGCCCTATAATCCGAGGAGCAATTTCTGCTGCATCTTCTGACTGAGCCGACTCCCTGCGAAGATAAAGGCTAATCTGGGAGAACAGCCAGCGTAACTGGAAATTTAAATCCGTTGGAATGTAGCCCTTTGCTAAGGGGATGACAGTGCCGATCGACAGCAGACTGAGAGATGCAAAGGCCTTCTTATTAATCTTCCGATTGCTCGACCTTCGGAAGTTGCAGATCAGGGCCTCGAAAGCTGTGAGCGTATAGATCCGACTCGAGACGTATATTAGAGACCAGCAGAGAACTTCGGCAAAGATTTCCTGGCGATGTGGCGCGGTCACTAGATATAGCGTTGAGGCAAGTAGGACAATGATGGCGACCAAGACCGACATCGGGACGTGAAGCTTCTGTAGCGAGGGACAGTATTTCTTACTCTGGACAACAAACTTGAGGGGAGCTTCGGGAATATTTAACGCTACCTGCTCCATTCTTAGGTGCCAGGCACAGAAGGCGCTAAGGGCGAACGCAGGTCGCTGCGAGCCATTTGCGCTATTTGACATTGATGGTACAGTACGCTATTCCGTTGCAGTAACTCAATGCCTACCCCTCGATCTCTGGCCAAAATCACAAATTTAGCGGATCGAGACGTTTGAACCGGAAGAAGTAGGGTCCCACGCTCGCACCTATCACAACTTAACTTTAAGCGCCCGACACATTTACCCGGGTGTGTCTGTTCACCTGGGCGTAACTATTCACTAGAGTGTAGGTACCTATTTACCTAATTATATACCACAAAGGCGTCACCTGTATAACGCTGTGAGATTTGTAATAACTAGAATGGGCTTATGGGAAGGCGATTGTATGGCCGAGGCAAATATGGTACATGGCATAAAGTTGGCCGTGACCCGACAGTCTGGTTCTGCCAATAGGCGCAGGCCGAAGCGGGGATGCCGAAAAGGATCCTGATGTCCAAAAGGCCTGGATGTCCGAAAAAGGGCCGTGGCCGTGACCCGACAGTCTGGTTCTGCCAGTAAGAATTGCACATAATATACGTAGGCGCAGCATCCATGCGAATGTGATAAGAAGGTCTGAAGGGACTGCATATGAGTGGTTGCTACATGTATCGTTCTGACGTAGTTAGATTCAAAGAACGGAAATGCAGATGCGGTTTTTTGTACATCGTGGTGTTGGTGGCGTCCTCATACGCGTCATTTCTCTGCCATATGGCCTCTACCACATGTCCAATGATATACCTAGCCTCTTAACCCCTGGATGGGATGTCCCGAGAGGACTCCTCGGAGTGCATCGTCCCTCATACCTAAAAACTGCAGAAAACTGCAGAAAACTGCAGAAAACAACAAGCAACTACTTCTCCCTTTTCCCTTCAACATCTACTTTTTGCTACATGGGTCGGCCTAGGAGTTCTAAAAAGCTAATAGCTGAAAAGCTTATTGCTATTGCGACCGAAGAAGAGAAGTTCTTTAGCACTACATACCAAGGTCTCCCGCACCAGAAATTGCAGAGCTTGGAAAAATGGTCAACTTTGGCACAATCTGAGCATCTAAATTATGCTGAAAAAAGAGCTGTTAGTTTTCTAAAGGATCTCGAGCATTGTGTATCCGGTGAACTCAGGTTTCTCCTTGAAATAAGCGGCAAATTGACACAAAGATTGTACTCGGAATTCGATGATAAACATATCCCACCCCTTGGGGAATACTGGAGCGGAAGTGATCATCCAGGAGAGCTATATACAGCACATGCCCTTTTAAGAGGAGAAAAATCCAGCAAAGCTAGTTGTGGTTTGTTACGAGCACTGCTATAATGCTTGTGTGCCAAAAGCTAACCTAGGCCAGGGCGTCCCAACACCAAGCTGCGACTACACAGTGCCGAAGCTCGCAAGGACACTAATGCAGGAGACGAGCAGGACGAAGAGCCACAAACTGAGCTGCGCAGCGGGCCAGCGATACTTGCAGCTCACGAGGCGCACCTCGATGAGGTCAGAGACGGGCACTTCGACTCCTACAATTTTAATGCTAGCCATAATAGCCTCCCATCTTTCATAGAGCATCCTTATTGGAACTCGAAGCTTCCAGAGCGATTTGGGAAGGTTGTCTGGCTTAATAATATCGACGAGGAAACAAAGAAGCTATGGGACTATGACCCCCCGAGACTTGTACCTAGTACATTTAACCACAACCCACCAATGATTGCAACACAAGTCCTACAGTTTATTGCAGGAGCTTCAACAGATAAACTTAATATCCATCAACATGGTCAAAGAGTGACTAGTAAATCAAAGGATAAGATGCAGGGCCTCGCTTTCAACTGCTACAACCAGGCTCTTCTTGCACCTAAAATGTTCCCTACCCAGCATCCTCAACGTCCTATAACTATGATTGACGTTAATATCCCTGTGGAACCTACCCCACCAGAGTCTTTAAGTAGTAGGTGGAACATGTGCAAAATAATTAGCTCTTCGCTAGTTACTCCAACATGGGCATATACCGATTTACATTATGGTAAGTTACTTTCTACACATTTAACAATTTACTAAGTAATTTAGATAGTCTCTACCGAGGCTATGCAGAGGCTGTTGGGGACTGTGTAAAGTTTTGGCTAATATTTCCGCCGAAGCCAAACTGGGATGTATTCCTAGATTCTACTGGCTTTGACAACCGTCTTGCGAAGATAGGAGGTAAACTTAAAGGGGGCATTATGGTTTGGACTAATAGTGCAAATGGGCTTGAGTTTGGTAGTGGATCACTCCACGCAGTATTTACTACTTCTGGTGGTATACTTCTTTCAAGTAACTATTCAACGTCTGAATCTCTAACAACTATGAGTGAGTTGATCTTACAGCAACTTAATCTAGATTTTTTCGAAAATTGCGAAACGATAGTTTGTCAAGACTTGGAAGTCTATCGCAATACTCTTGTAACGACATTAGACATTGTTGGCTTAAGGGAGATTGCTCTACAAAGCTGGATTATGCTCCAAGGACCACTACAGATGCTTGTTCAGCGAATTGCAAAATCATCTCCCTTTCAAAAAACCGTCACATCTACAAACAACGTTGTTAAAGGTTTTGCAGTAGGAACAGCTGGTCGATCTGGAAAATGTGGATGCGGGTTACAAGACGACCTTGGGGAGCATATTACCAAGTATCACATATTAGACCTCAGCAACAGCACTACGCCCATTGCCCCGTCTATTGACCTGCTGTCCCGTTCTATCAAACCCTCACACCAGGTCCAACGAAGCAACGATCAGCATGATAGGTGCGTATTCCCCTAGAAACCTAGTTCATGCCTTTAACATCTACTACAGTAAGCGGCCACTTCGAAATGTAGCCACGGTGGCTCAATACACTAAGTAGAAGGGGGTAGGGACAGTAGATGTGGGGGTAACGTAGAGACATAGTTATACTCTAAATATAATACGTCCTCTCCCTCGTCTTCTTTGCCTCCGCTTCCTTGTCTTCGGCTCTTACGGCCGAAATCTCGTCTTCTCTTCCTCGGCCTCCACTTCCTTGTCTTCAGCTCTTACAGCAGCGGTTGTTCGGTTGAGGGTTGAGGGCTTCCACTCTCCGACAGTGCTGCGAGTGGTTGGCATCCAATATCAACGAGAACAAATGCTCAATGGTGTTTAGCGACCCTCTTCATTCGTGCATTAGACCGTATGTAACGGCCTTGAAGGGTGCAGCGAAGTTGTAGCGGATCTCGGTGATGATGCCATCAGTTGCTGGGAACGGGCCGTAGAAGGTACCGTGGCTGAGAGCATAGTTATAAGCCTTCTATTACCAAGGCCGCTTCGTCCTCGCGCAGTACGGGAAATGGGACGGCTACCCCGAAGGCCAAGGGTTCACCCAAAACCCCCTCAAACGTAAGCGTGTTTGGGGTATTCGTCCTGTACTCCGGCGCAGGCTCAATAGGGTGTCGTGCTCAGGCACACGCGTAGGTAGCTCCGAGTCACTTTGCATCGCCATTAGTCGTCCTAAATGAAGAAGTAAGTTTTGAGCTTATTAACATTTTGAGTTCGCTCGCAGGTATTATTGCATACTAGCGTGTGGGGTAGAGCGGACACAGTGGGAGGCATGGGTTATCAGAATAGAGGTGACGTTAGGGGCCGGGTTTAGGTAATTGATATAATATAATATGACCAGACCACGCAAACTTATGCAAAGCCCTTACTTGAAACTTTATCACATGGCTTCTCGACTTCGCGCGTTTCATTAATGTCTTTTCGGTGTCGACCAGCACCTGGTCAAGAGAACATTATAGCTGGAGATATGTTTAAGAACTCTCTTCAATGCACATCAAGGAGGTAAGCACCACGAAAAGAGCATGCAGTACATTATTGGGGACCGTGGATGGACGGAAAATATTGCCAAGGCCATGCCACAATTTTGCCCCTTCGCCAAAAGGGCAACCCGGCATAGGTGGTAGGTGTTTGTTGTGGTTCAACCGCATTAAAGTTGCTAGTAAGATGCAATAACTGTTTTAAATATATAATTTGAATCATCTAAAATGTATGAAGTGCTGCGAAAAATAACGAGCGTGGTGATTGAGTGAGGTAGCCTGTAGCGCGCGCCTAAATTTTATATTAACAATTATCCATACTGTAAATTAAACAATGATCCATCCAAAATATCAAGAGCTAACGCATCTTTGAACCTAAGCTGTTGCTGCATTATTGAACTCAGGCCACTTCAGAGCAATCACCATGGATGTACAGGATGAGCTTAGAGGGCTACTCCTGCAACATGGCCCCAGCCCAGTAGTGGCATCGTTCATTGCACAGAAACGGCATTGCATTGATTTTAGCAGTATACTAGAAGAGACATTTCGACGCATAGATCTGGGACCAAGGGACCTCGTTTGTCGTCAAGGCACAAACGTAAGTCTAGAAGTGGAGTTCCTCCTTAGACAAGGGGCGAGCTTCAAATATGGGAGCCGTGACGACGTAAACAAGCTTCTCGAAGACACGTATCGGTATATAGAACTCGGCCCATTGAAATTTAAGCGTCGAGCAGAAGCATGCTTGAGTCCAGAGGTAGACTTCCTTCTCATACAGGGTGCATCTTTCAACAGAGTACCCTGCGGGTTATCCCAGCTAGTCGAGGCCACGACGGAATATCTGCAGCAAAGTGATCAGAATAGAGATAATTTCCTTTTTAAACAAGCGGCACGCCCCAATATTCTCCATAAATGGTCTGAGCTTCTTAACAACGTTTACGAACGTCTTCTCAAATCTGTCGATAGTGAGACTTTGTGTCACATCGTTGGGTTTATCAGCCGCCAACAGAAGGAATTTAAGATTCATACTTTGCCGTTCAAAGCCCGCAGCATGTACTGGCCCTATCGGACGAACGTTGGGAACTACTTAATGGATGCAAGTATTGCAGAGTTACAACAGAGGTCAGATAAGGTAACCATAAGAGCTCAAGGGAGGGAAATCATTACATTCAGAACAATATTACAAGCTCGATCGCCTTACTTTAAACGTTTACGCTCTTCCCAATTTTGCCAGCCGAACTCCGGACGAACATCTGGCGTCAAATCGCATCTCGACCCCGGCTTCTTACACCTTCTGCGATGAAGGGGTTAAAGCTGGAGATACCACCCCATATAGCTGTTCTTTCAAGGGTATGCAGAGAATCCGACAGTGAGATGCAACGGGTCTGGGGCAAGCCTCGCATAGATGGCATTGACTTTGAGTTTGATATAATTTGGCTGGATGAACACTCTAATAAGGCTCTTAACGCTCGCTATTGCGCGACCCCCGCGCCTTATCCAGGGCTAGATGATAAATGGGAATACCGAATCGCAGAAATAATTTACTCCTGTCCCTGCCTTAAAGTCTTGTATCTAATAATGGCGGTCCTAAATGATAGTGATGAGTTCGAATACTGCCGGAGATTTACAAACAGAGAACCAACAACACTTGTTGAGGCGCAGAGTTGGATAGAGGAGAGTGCTCATCAGCGCTTACGGGAGTTACGGGAGAGGGAGGGGTCACCTAATGATTCTCCTCTACCACGTATTATGCTAATAGATGAAAAAGAAATTTCACGATTGTCTGCTGCATCAGAACAGTACTACTATAGCCTGGACTAAAATGCTTGTTTCTATGAAATACGGATGCTAGAAAGGTTTCCTTACCCCGGATGGACTACTGGGCCTTGAACGGCAGTTGGATACCTTAGGTATTGGTCGTCAGGAACATAATCCCTTGGTAATATTCAAGAGTTCGCAAATGCACAGGCTATGGCATTGCAAATTATCTCTGAGGGCAAGCGCTGCTCTAAGTAAAGATCCGCATCATTAAGTAGGAGAAGAGCTTTCCATCTTGAAGCGCGTTGGAAGATACCTGGAAGGCGCGCCTCAATGCTTTCTGCACTCGTGCCCAACTCGCCCGCGGAGACCTGTATGGTAAGATGGTGTCTAACCAGACCGAATAGAGTGGCTTCTGAAGATGCTCAGATAGGACCTCAGTTGTCAAAGTCTTCCCCACACCTGGTGGGCCACTATATAAAAGTCAGTATGCGATTATTAATTCATATGATCAGTCACCGTACTTTAGGAGCACGTTGAGGCCCCTGGCCTTTCCCAACAACGAAATCATCAAACCGTTGCCAGATGTTCGTGCTATGTGGGCCTCAGAAAGAGCCTGTATGGCCTTCTTTTTCTTGTCAGGGATTTGGAGATGGGCGTCTCAGTACGTCAAGAACCTCAACCATACTGAACGGGATGCTTCCTGTCAAGGCTGAAACCGAGTACCGTCAGGCTGCACAGGAGCACGTCATCTCCAGCCACCTCCGCTGAGCTCTTTTTGATGACGTCTGCAGACGTTACAGTGGTACCGTCCAAATCGAAAACGAGCCAAATATCAGATGAAGACCTAGAAGGCTCGCTAACCGGCCGACTCGCATTCCCGGCGTAGACTCCGCCATTCGTTCCTGCACGAGCCAAATCCGTCCCGTGGCCGGGCTTACCTCGCCAACTAATGAAAATTTGAGCGTAGCACTGCGGAGTCAGTTGATAGATTGCTCGCCAACAACATCAACGTCAAGAAATTTGTATGTACCAGAGAGTGGTGATGAGATAGATCGGATTGGCTACGCCTGGTAATCGGCGCCTACTCGAACGGGTGATGGCGATGTTAGTGGAAGTAACCACCCATACAGCCTCAAAATATGTGTGAGATAGGGTAGGAAAAGCTGAGAAAATGGCGACAGTATAGCGATTGAACAATGTCTGTCTTCCGAATCCGAGTTGTGGCTTCAGTTAGCTCTACATGTAGTGGGCTGTGTCGATTTGCCAATAGGGTGTAGCAGAATTCAATGGCTCTAAGTCGCACTAGCAAATGCTTGTGTCGCTATCGAGGGTACCATCTTGCTTGTCAAGTGAATAGTCTCTTGTGACGAATGAGACCGAAACCGTTGCATTTAGCAACCCAATGCTCGAGGACACTTGACCGAAATAATATATTGCCTGGTTTGAACTCGAGCTTAAGTTTCAACTGGGGGAGACAAAGCTCGACTCCAGGGAAGTCCCCCAAACACGTCATCCCTACAAAGCCATCTCTTACGTCGCCTGCAAGTCCTAGCTAGCACTGGACTTTACTAACTTTTAGCTGTATTCAAAATGAGCACGGTATTCCTGGTAGCATTCCCCGCCAAGTGCTTTAAACCAAGCTGACATTGATTGCATAATAGGTGCAATGCTGTGGAAAAATTCGAGGGCCTTGTGCCGCCCGGCTGCTACTGGATATCCAAGGCAATCGGCAGAGAGGATCTGATTGTGTGGCGTTGGAACCTTGGTACGTGGCCCCGGGCCATGTCCTTGAGCTGCTAAGAGCGAAGTGATAAACAACACAAGTGCCGTGCTGATCCCAGTACTTGGGCGTGGCTTCATGAATTTTGCGAGTTCGTCAACAGCTTCTTGTGCGATTGTGGTCATAATTTTTTTAGACCTATCGCCATCCCACGGTCCTTGTAGTCTGTTCTTAACAAATGGCGGAATATGTTTTGGTCGTATAGCGCAGATTGAGTGACGGTGCGACTTGGTATAGGGGCCCTGGCTTGAGCGATGATTTTGGGTGGTGATGAGATCTCGTAGGCTGACAGATGGCACTTCTTCCCGGACAATGTCCTTAAGATATATCTTATAGTGAAGTTGTTTGATCATTTGCCTCGCCTGCTTCCACTCGTGTTGTGTAATGTCGTGCTGATCTAGGCATGGCCGTTTGATACAGTAGTAATCCAACTTCAAGCTGTGCCGTGCCAAGGTGAATCCAACGCTAGACACTTTACTACAGCACAGAAAGGTGAGTCCAACGCTATCTGTGCTTAGCTAGAGATGATGGCGATATAAGAGAAGGTTGAGAACGGAATGGGGTTGAGAACGGAACGGAACCAAAATATAAATGGCACAAGTGTTGATTACTTAGCACCGTTTCGAAATACATTCTGCGTGGCATCAACAAGCTCACCAACAAACCAATGTCTTTAAAGCAATGGGCCTGTCGCCTTGCGCTCTTCTTCCACCCTACCTGCATGCCATGATCCCTTTGAATTTAAGGAGACTAAAGTGGACCAAGCGCTAACATCCCCTCACTACACAGATGCAACATGGTGCCCATCCCCTTCATCATCCTCGCCCTCAATGAGCTACCCGCCGTCGATGCAGGTAATAGCTGCTAATGTCATGCACCAATCGTACATGGCGTGCTCTGTCTAGATCGTTGCCAGAGAGAGAGTCAGGTCAATGTGTAGGCGGTGAAGATATCGGATTCGGATTCGGAGCCGTAGTTGCCGGGGATTCCAAAAGGACACAATAGGAATGTGGAACGGGGATAAGGATGTTGATCGGAGTCAGCCATCCTGCATGAGAGCTCGGATGGGGGCCATATGTTGACAAAAGCCCGTGTCCTCTCATCTATAGATGTCACGATTGTACGGGAGATGAGTTTGCGACGATTACCTTTGTGCTAAGCGCTTCAGCGGCAGCTATACCGGTATACCCGCGACGTCGATAGGGTGGGGAAAATGTGGGAGGGGTCATGTCACCAATCTCAGACATAGGGTTAGGAGGTAGCGCCCGCTCAGGTGATAGCTGTAGTAGCAAGACGGTTCCATAATAAAGAATAAAGAAACTAACTTCAACCTAAAAAACCAAGTAAAGAGATCCTCCTCACAAAGGCGGCAGCGCCTATCGCTGCCTACTGTTTAACGGCACAGCTGCCGTCGCCGAGGACCCTCATGGTTTGTTTAAAAGCGCACGAAAAAGCGATGTGCGGTTTCTTTCTTCCGCTAGTCGCGCGTCTCTAGTAATGCCCTTTCTAATCCGTTTACCATCCGGCACATCTGAGAACAGCTCGTGGTTGTGGGTTGGGCCGCCATACACCATGGACGTACAGAATCTGCTGTCATTCAACATCCTTGATACAATTGTATCGCTGGTAATAACGTCGAACTGGCAGCCAAGAACAAATTCAAAGGGTGAGTGGGCAGGCCACATGCTGCGTATGTTATTCTCATAGCCTACTACGCGTTTTAATAGTCCGCTGCGGTCGAAATACCACGAGACGAGAAGAAAGTAGGTGCCATTAGGATGACGGCGGCAGTCCAAGACTTTAGCGGGCTCGTTATGGGCCCTTTTGTTCTCAGAGCTAACGAGTGTTACCATGATATCATCAAAATCGTGAATTTGCACTGTTGGGTCATTGAGGAGTGGCACCGCTGTGATTTCCATCTCTTCCCACTGTATATCCTGGGTATTGACGGGCTTAGGCATTGCCCTAATTGTGCCCTGTAGGTCTTTAGGGACATCATAGAGTGGTTCATCAACATGAATCTCGTTGGGAGTCGATTGCTGGAGTGGTGAGGCTCTCTAAGAATGAAGTTAAACAAGTTTCGAATATCTAATAAAAGGTTTGTAACTTACCCTCGCTACCCGTGCTCTCCTGCGACTTTCCATTCTTTCCTTTCCCCTTGCTGAAGTATTGGTAGGTTTGGAGAGCAAGTTGACTCTGTTATGCTTTGGGGCTCTTTTCGGACCGTCACCGAACAATGGAGGCGGATTTTTTACATCATCTCTATAGAGATAGTCATTTGTTTTCTCGTCCCATCCGCAGACTAAACGTAGGACAGGCCCATCAGGCGCATCAGGCGCTTCATAATCAGCAGCGGGAGTCTTAGGTACTAGCTGATAGGGCCATGCCATGTTGATAGAGACCTGAGGCGAAAAGTAAGTAAATGGAATTTGATGAAAGATGGTGGATTTGGATGCCAAAAGCGACGGATGGTGGAGAGGGATGGTAGAGAAGGATGGTAGAGAAGGATGGTAGAGACGGATGGTAGATATGGATGGTGGAGAGGGATGGGATGCTTCAGACGGATGGTGGACAGGGATGGTATCCATGATTTGTGCCTGCTGCTGGGTATAAAGTGGCTGCCTATAATAGCACGGCGACTGCTATTGTATCTTTAGGCGCCGATGTATTGCACGACGTCAGTGCTATTTGCCTATGTCAAGAGAGGGATGAAGAAGGCCTGTAACGAACCAGCGTGGTCCCGAGCTTCTGGTTCGGTGTGGCCCAGCCTCTAGCAGGCCTAAATGCATATGAGTGGCTACTACATGTATGGGTGAGCCTAGATTCGTATTTATCTTCTAAGAATGGAAATGCCCGGCGCCAAATAGAATAATGTTGCGACATGTAATGTTGGTGGCGTCGCTTTCAATGGTGTTGGTGGTGTCGACATACGTGTTATTCTCCGTAATTTCCTTTCGGGTTCTGGGAATCAAGCCTCTGGCCGATTAGCCCGCCCAGGACCTGATGGGAGGATCAGAAAAAACATAGATAGATACGAGCCCGCCAGCTTCTTCCCGCCACTTTTACTGATATGATCACTACAGCTCCCTCTGGATACGAATGTGCGAACAAAGCTTTGAGAATGTCGTCTATTGTCGTCTATTGTCGTCTATTGTCGTCTATTGTCGTCTATTGTCGTCTATTGTCGTCTATTTCTCTATTGTCGTCTATTGCTGTCTGACATACACAGACACTGGCGAAGCGGTGGGGCGCATAAATTTATAGTCATGTGATATGCGCGGACAGGGGTGCTACATGGATACAGTGGGTACATATTTAGCTTAGGTACGTATACTTGTACTGTGACGACTTTTCGCTTCACTCAAGGTTGGAGGAAGCAATACGAGCGTGCCCGAAGCGAGAGGAAGCAATATGCGTCTTCTCAAACCAAATTTTATAGGTACAGGGGAGAACCCTTGCTATTCTGAGCGACTTCCAACAATAGGAACAATTTCGACGACCTTCTTCCACGCTGTTGGTTCGGCATAAATGGATAAGCCAAAGTAGCCATATGGTGCTTCTAAGTTACTTTCGGCCTCCCCGCGTTGGGACCAATGTTTTGTTTACCGCTGCTTCCGCCTTATGCTAATATTGGCGATGGAACCAATTGGATCTAGGCCCATACACATCCAACTTATCTCTGATAGCGTAACTACGGTGCTTGGGTCGCCCCTGCAGAAACGCTTTCATTGGCAGATAGGGTGCTGTAGACTAATGTAGATGAATCCTTGTGTCCTAGCGTCGACCTTCTTCCCCGCTGTTGGTTCGGCATGGTTCGATAAGCCAAAGTGGCCATATAGTGCTTTTACTCCTCTCAAAGCGTTTCTACACGGGCGACCCAAGCAGCGTAGTTACGCTATCAGAGAGAAGTTGGGTGTGTACGGGCCTAGATCTAATTGGCTCCATCACCAAAAATGAATAATTATGTGTCAAGCTGCTTCCATCGCCTTCTGCAAATCCTGCGCAGCTTTGTCCTCCTCAGCTGTAAAGGTAACTAGGGCATTCCCTATTTTGTCTACTACAAATTGAGCATCATCATGGAGTTGGCATATGGCGCCCCGTATCCTCTGATGATATGCCAACAGCCCCCGTTCTCCCGCGTAAGTTGCTCGATTCTTACCTGTCAGATTTTTGGAGGGTCTTTCTTAGCTATTCGTCGTTTGGGCTATGGCGCCGATGGTGGAAGCGGAGCAGGTTAACCCTAAACCCTAAGAACCTTTCTTAAAGGTCTGCACCGGATGCCTTAAGTTCAAGCGGGTGGGGAGGTTAAATTAAAGTGTGCATCCGATGGGGAGTGAGCCCTTAGTCCGCGGCTGTCTGAGGGGTATTTCTCAGGTGTCTACCGCGTCGATGTTGTGATAGAGCCTAGTCGATAGAGTCCAGATGGGCGTGGTTGCATGGCGTTGGTGATGGGTTGGCGGGTAGCGGGGTGGCGTGGTGAATTGGCGAATTGCGGCCAGAACCGCCCCGCCACTCACTTGCCGATGGTGCCGATTGCTGACGTTGAAAATATCAGTAACCTCGCTATAGTATACCATCTTGTAGAGTCATACTACATACGAGCTATTTCCCGTACGAGGTCATGAAACTTGTCTTTTAGATACTGGGATTTGCAATTCCTCTGCCAGCAATCGATTAGCGATATTTTTACAGATACCCGATTGGTTGGAGGTTTTACTGTGAGACAGTATGTACAGTGCAAACTATTGATTTCATCGCTAACATGTTGGTTGCAAGGGTGTGAAATGTTCCCGTTGTAATTATGTACCGCGCTCCGACCATGGAAAGCAAAAGCGAAGCAATCCGCCATAGCCGGGCCAATGACAGAGCTCAATTTAGCGCCGTGATCACGCCAGAACCCTGATTCACCAATACAGGGACATCTCGTCTCGCGTCTCCTCCTCCTTTTAGAGTCAATCGGTCCGATTGACTCTGTGGTGTACTCCGTAGTTTCGCTTTGACCAACACTCAGAACCCTGCGTTACCATCACTTCCCTGAACAAAATCAATGCAGGGAGCGATGATTAGCTTAGACTAAGTCTTTGTTGCCAAATTCAGTAGGTGAAAGTATGCAAAAGAACCTGGTGGCATAGCTCTGGCACGTTGGCGTGTCACCAAATTCATCGATTGGACCTGAAACCTCGACACGGCGCTTCAATATCTTGCAAGCTGTTGGGTTTGCCACCATCCTTCGGGTCATAGCGGAGATAATGCCGGATTTGCGCCATTGTCACATGACTGTTAAGAGCTGCAGCTAGGGTGTTCCCGCCATTCTGGTTGACCCATGTTAGCGTTACCACTCAGTTGTAACGCCACCATGTTTTTATTGAAAATCGATAACGTATTTGTACAGCAAGTGACGCATGACAGCGAGCGACGCACGTCCCGCCTGCC
>JPKC01000182.1:0-28784 GCA_000750925.1 Pseudogymnoascus sp. VKM F-4518 (FW-2643) | reverse complement strand
CGGGACGAGAACCCCCGACGATCCCTCCGCCCACTTCACCGCACCCTCGACTTATAAACCCTCGCATTTGCGTCGCTCATGTATTGATCGTAGTTCTCTGCTATCTGCTTATAATGGTGATTGGTTGCGTTGATCGCCTTTAGCTGGACTCGTTTCTTCTCCTGGTCAATTGCGCGGGCCTCAACCTGTTCAGCCGTCATGTTTAAATAGCAGCGGATGCCTTGATAAAAGGCGCAGTGGATGCAGACGACGAGGAAGACGCAGACAGGTCACGCATCGATGGGGATGGAGATACAGATGGGGATTCCGATGTTATGCGTGGAGATGACGATACAAACGGTGACGAAGACGGGGACACCTTCACCACACCTGTATATATCTATATAAACCATAATCCGTGCCCACGACATAAACCGAATCAAAGGGAATACCAAGACATCACCATAGTGGCGTCGACCTACTCCGCTGGAGCCAGCAGTCCGGTTCCAAACCAGCTGTTGTTCGTCTGTGTGGTCGGTGTGGATTGCTGTTGCGGCTGCTGCTTCTGGCGTGAGGGAGGCGGTGGCGGCGATGGCGGTGGTGAGATGGCGGCGGTGACGGCAGCGGCGCGACAGCAACAGCTTCGGTGACGAGAACTCCCATATCAGCGACAGCAGATGGTAGAGATTTGGCGTACTCGATCGGCAGCGGTACTGGCAGCAGATGGTAGAGACTTGGCGTATTCGATCGGCAGCGGTACTGGTAGCATCTTTAGGTATTCGATCGTCGGCGGCGTGGCAAATTGCATGCATGACGTCTAGAAGACCAGGAGTGAACGCAATCCCCTGCATCGTCTCTTCCTTCTTCTACAGCTCTTCCCCCCTCCTTCCCTACTAGCGCCATTGTTTAATACTCCCTCCTCCCTCAGTTCCTACAGGTAGGGCTCACGTCAACCTCATTATAACATTAATTGTGCTTTAGAGCTCTTTCTTGTGAGTATCCCCAGTCCGATGTCCATTCTGTCCCTGTGTTGCCAACTACTACATAGAACAATCTATAAGTCATGGGATGGGGTTGGTGGTTTCTACTTCTGCCGTCGGAGTTTACTTCGTTCGGCGAGCGGGGGCGGGGGCTATACTGAGAGAATGGTGGGGTGGTGATGGGAACTGGTGCTGTGCTGTGGTTGATCCGGGTGTGTCTGGGGTGTATCACCTATAGAGAGGGCAAGATCATCACAGTGCCGAATATAAGAACACCACCTCTCTATACAAAGCCGCCCTCTCAACTCAACAAATCGTGTATCACCGTTCTCGGGAGACTATATAAACACCACACGCAGACGAGAGGGTAGGACACAGACAGATAATCCATAAAAGCTCCGCTGCATGTGTGACCGTTTGTCTGTGGCTGCGACGCCCAGTCGTAAGTTCGCGCTCGAAGCTGTCCTGACTCCGAGTGAGGTGCTGCGTGAATAGCGAGGGGCGCGAGAGGTGGGAGTGGGGGTGGTGAGAGGTGGCGGTGACGGCAGCTGCGACACGACAGCAACAGCTTCAGCGACAAGACAGTCCCCCTCTAAAGACCTCCCACCATGGCCGCGAATCATAGGCCTAAAGTCCATTAAAAACGTATTTATATGTTCTCGAAACTCGGCAGCAGTTGAGACTTTGGCTTGGGAGTTTATCTTTGTGACTTCAATTTCAACAGCCAGGAAGATGATGTTCTCGACTATAAGCAGATAATAATTTCCTGCGGTTATGTTTAGCGGCGTTGCAGTCTGGTCTATTGCTTCGTTCGCTACGGGGGGGGAGGGTATGCTGTCCCGTTCGTGGTGGGGTTGGAAGGAGGGTTTCTCGGATGTGTGGAATCCGGTATCTCGGAGAGGGGCTGCTGGGGAGGGGAGAGGTTTTTGGGATCATCACCTCTATCACGGGGGTGCCAAATATGAGAATAACACCTCCGCGCCCTCCCGGCCCATCTCAACAAACCGCACACCACCGTTCTCGGGATACTATATAAACAGCACACGCAGCCAAGAGAGCAGGGGTACAGACAGGTTAATTCTACCTCGGTTCTCATGTGGCTGCCGTATTATACAAAAACTCTACCAAAACTGTACGATGCAGCCAGCTGGTTTCTCCCGTTGGGGGGGGGGATTTCCTCAAAGAGGGAGACATAAACGCGGGGTTTTTGGTGACTGAGAAGCCTGGTAGTGAGTTCGTGCTTGGACCTGTGCTGACTCCGGGTGGGGTGCTGCGTGTGAGTCGCGAGAGGTGGGTGTGATGGCGGTGAGAGGCGGTGGTGACAGCAGCGCGACAGCGACAGCTTCGCCGACGAGAACACCCTGTAACAAGAATCCGCGGCGACATCTTCGGCTTCTTTGCTTCGTTGAGCTTCGGCTTGCGCCCTCCTTTCCATCCAGTCCATCTAGCCGCTTGTGGATGCGGTTGCATTCAGTTTGCAAAGTGCTCTGGACCTCCTTTTCTGGTTGCTCCCGAGTATTTTCTGCCTGCGCGAGTTGTCCCTGCAATGCGATAATCTCCTCATTGCGACTCTTATTGAACTGCATCATGTTAATTTCGCTGCTGTGTTTCCATCTCCGTGCACTTACATAAATCCGATGTTGAAAGCGAGATGGAGGGGTGGACGGCCGCATGATGAAGCTCTGGAAGCTGCGCCTTGAGCTCGGTGTGCTCATCCTCGCGGCTCTGCAACGGCCTTCTCAGCGGAGGGTTTAATTTCTGCAGTGGCGGCTTCCCGCTCTATAGTCTCCTTTTCAGCCTTTGTAGCGCTGAGCTCGTTGTGGGATTTTGTGGCGGTTGCAGCCTTCTCCGTGCTCTTGTATGGCGTCCAATGGGGGAAATGCTTAGACCATCACCTCTGTCTCGGCGGCAAATATAAAAACACATCTCCGCGGCAGCGTAGCAGGCGAAGCTGCCTTCCCAGCTTAACACCAAGAATAACTTTCTATTTCATTTTTGTTTTATTCGCTTCTATCATATCTCTGGCATCCCGCCAGCCCCCAAACAGCGCCACTGGCAGGCAGTGTTTAAAGATCATCAATGACGAACATATTATACCAATCACTGGACCCAGTTTAACGACATTGATGACCTTCATTTCACTGACCGGTCAGGCTGGCGCTGGCTGTCAACTCGCGACAGATCAGCCAATAATACTTTGCTTCGTAAAGTTCAGGTCGATGTCCTGCACCATTTTGCTAAAGGGGACACTGTTCGTGGACGTTTTATTGGCTCGGCTTTGCTACTACTCAGTAGACATCGCGTATCCGCGATGTTTTACTGGGCTGAGGAAGATAAAATGCAACACCCCTGCCACATGTTCGCCCTCATGCACTTGAGTGAGGCTGGGCTGCCCTACATAGACGTCCGCACTTCCCAACTCCATCGTGATCTACCTATTCCCTCTATGGCTAAGCTGGACTTAATTTTGCCTCAGAAATGACCATCGCAAAACATATTCGATTCGGATTTGCAGACCGTTCATGATAATGGGATGTTTCCGCCGCTCCGCCCGCAAACCCAAGTCTTCAAAGAAGCCACTCGGGTACAATGTCGTAACAACTGTCGTGAACGCTCAAGTGGAGTAAGCATCAGCACGACAGCTTCACTGTTTATATTCTGACCTGCCTACTAGCATAATCTTCCTTCATGGCCTAACCGGTCATCGGGAAGAGACTTGGACTGCCAAAGGAGAAGACGAGCCATGGCCCAAGTCACTCCTTTCCAAAGACCTCCCGACTGCCCGAATTATAACCTACGGCTATGACGCTGACGTGGTTAATTTAACTCGCACTGCTGGTCGGAACACTGTTCGGCAACATGCAAGGAATTTGATCAACGACCTGACCGCACTCCGAAAAGACGATATTGGGCGACCAATAATTTTCGTTGCGCACAGCCTTGGGGGGCTAGTATGCCAGGATGCCCTTCTTGTTTCTAGCAATCCAAACGAGGAACAACAACGCGATATTGTTTCGTCAACCTGCGGCATCGCTTTCTTCGGAACTCCACATGCAGGGTCTGACTTGGAAAGGTTTGCAACTGCAGTGTTAAATATAGTGAGTATAGTCAAAACGCCAAATAGGAAACTCCTAGGGGTTCTACGCGTAAACTCTGAGATCCTGGCAAACATCAAGAATGATTTCTTGACTATGGTGCAAAGGCGCCTCGCAGACCGCCAGAGTAGTCTGAAACCCATCGCGCTTCACGCTTTTATTGAAGAACTAGATGTAGATTATCTTAGACGTGTAAGTTCATGTTACGCCCAACTCTAAGGATACACTAACATATACCAGCGTGTCGTTGAACCCGAATCAGCGATAATACCAGGCTATAATTCCGACACCATTCACGCTGATCATATGGAAATGACTAAATTTCACACGGCGGCTGATCCAGGATATGTAAAGGTTCTGAACAGGCTCAAAATCTGGATTGGCAATAATGGTACTGTATTACTGAATCAGTTATAGATACAGCAAAATAGTATAACTAACTCAATTGATCGAATCAGATAGTTCAATTGCGTTGCAGTACGCTAATGACTTACGCCTTAAGTTTGAGGCCCTTTGGCCTGGCTTTGAGCTTGCAAAATCAGAGGCCCCGGCCTCAGCTAAGCAACTATGCGAATTATGTGAAATCGGACCCTCCTTAAATTGGTTCATGAACAGCTCGGAATATCGATATTGGAAACAAGGGCCGGAATCAAGGCTCTGGCAAAATGGAGAACAAGGCGACGGAAAAACTGTCATTATGTCCTACATCCTTAGAAGTCAGCTTCAGGAGACTTTACTTGTAGACGAGGGGCTTTATCATGTTTCTATATTCTGCTCAGGCAATGATTCAGAAGAAGGAGTGGCGGCTTCCATTGCATTCCAGTTGCTTCAATACGGAGGTCAAGCCAAAGTCTCGCGATCAAATTTTCCCATCTCAAATTTTCAACTGGGTGGCGGGCGCCTAGATTTCAATCGCCTTTTATGGATGTTACTATCAAGGTTGATAATAAACAGTCCCCAAGTGATCCTTATTATTGATGGCATTGACAAGCTTGATTTCCCCGTCAGATCGTCGTTTCTAGATAGGTTCGGCAAGCTTGAGAGGGATGTTATGGGAAGTCATATGCGAGTCCTAATATCGTCAACAAATAACGACGGTATACAAAATTCACTCAGCCATTATTCAAGCATAGACAGAGAAGAGGAGAGGAGAGGTGAGTGACCATCCCAAGCTCGATGATTTGATGGAGCTAAGTAGCCGTTGCAGAATGCCTGAAGACACTAGAATTCCAGGAATGGAACGCAAGAGAAAGTGGTGTACAAGAAGTCGAAGCAGCGGGTACATGGTTTTTTTGTCGCCCAGAATACTGCAGATGGGTCCAGTCCGATCGTTCGTCCGTGCTGTGGCTGGAAGGGAAGCCAGGAAGCGGGAAGTCAACCCTTGCCAAATTCATGATAAAAGAACTGGAGAAGGAGACCCCTCTTGGGCAAGCATAACAAAGAAACGTCCCACAAAAGAGAAATCCCTTGCATAATAGTCCACAGAATGGTAGAGAAGAGTGGATTTTCAACAACCCCGCAGACAAGAGTGTCATCATTGCAAGGTTCTACTATAGCTTCCGAGGTGGCAACATGCAGACCAGTCACGAGCTTATGCTTCGATCTATTGTTTACCAGATCTGGAGCAAGAACAGCAGACTTTTCCCACTCATTCGACATCGTTACCGAGAGTTGATGGGCAAGTTTAAAAGGGCGATTGCGATTGATCAGACATCGTTCTGGAGCTATGACGATATCAAGTGGGTTTTAAAATCCCTGCGTCGAGCAGATTTTAATCTGCGTGTTTTTATTGTTGTTGACGGAATGGATGAGTCTAACAATGATAAACGACTTGATATTCTTAAATTTCTTCTTGATTTTGCATCTCCGAATCTGTGGAGTAGTTGCATCGTCAAGATTTTTATTGCAAGCAGGCCAGAGAACGATATAAATTCCCGGCTACGGACAGTTACTCATCATGTTAGGCTACAAGAAGTTAATGAAGAGGACATCAGAATGGTTGTAGGAGGGTGGATTGAACGAATGGTATCAGAATACAAATGTAAGGAAGAGACTTTACTAAAAGTCAAGGACTATATAATTGGACATTCTGATGGAGTTTTCATGTGGGTCACACTGGTTCTAAGAGATCTAGAGCAGCATATCGATGATGGTGGCTACTCTAAATCAAGCTTGAATACTAGGCTACGTAGCCTTCCTAAAGAGCTTGGGGGCAAAGGTGGCTTCTACCGGATCATGGTAAATTCATTGGTCAAGAAGTACAAAGAAAACCAAGGGCAACAAGAGCAAGGGCAACAAATATTAACCTGGGTGACTTTTGCCGAGCGACCTATATCAGTTACAGAACTCCGAGATGCCCTGGCAACCCCCTCTAAATTAGAGAGAACAGATTTGTCAACATACATTCTTGAGGACAAAAGACGAGATGGGTTAGACAGGGCAATATTATCATCTTGTGGGGGTCTAGTTGAGGTAAATATAGCCATTATCTTGTCTAAGAGCTGGCTAATTAGTGCACTCATAGATTAGTGACTCACCCTCCGGCAAAATTGTACAACTCATACATCAGACGGCCAGAGAATTTCTTCTGCACAAAGACAAACATGCGGGGCCGTATTACCTTGAAGAAGTTAAAGGAGATATGGAGATAGCTATGTCATGTTGCCGATACCTCACCATCGTCTTTCGCCCAGATTTTCCACCAGCAGAGGCTAACGCAGAATTACCACAAGTCAAGATTGTAGTAGATCACTTGTCTGAGAAACCATTGCTCGTGTACGCCCTCGTGAACTTTCAGGCGCACCTAGATCACCTGGGAAGCGACGGTGAGAAAGTACGAGATGAGTTCATGAGTTTCGTCGAACTTCTCATAGAGCGGAGTAATTCCTACGCATCTCTTCTTCTAGGGCAGTGGATTGAGGCTCTGAGGTTGCCAACAAAACTACACGTGGATAAAACATCAGCGAGGCTATACCTGCATTCTTTATTACAATGTGCCGCAGAGACTGGGAACAAGGAGGTCGCAGAGGTATTGTTTTCTCTTCGGTCAGATTTGCTTCACATAGTAGCTTCATTTCCCGCCGCGAAGGAGCATGAGGGTGGCCTTAAACTGTTATTCGACATGGGGTTCGACACCAACTCAAAAGACATGGCTGGCCGAACGCCGATGTCGTATGCCGCTGAGAATGGGCACGAGGGTAACGTTCAGACGTTATTCCGGAATAGAGCCGACATCAACTCACAAGACACGGCTGGCCGGACTCCGCTATCGTATGCCGTTGAGAACGGGCACCAGGATAGCTTCGATCTGCTAGTCTCCAAAGGGGCTTACGTCGACTTGAGAGACTCGGCTGGCCGGACGCCGATATCGTATGCTGCTGAGAATGGCCAAATGAATATCCTTAGCACACTACTCTTTCATAACAGCGCTAGCGCCGGCGCCTCGACAGACACAGCTGGCCGGACGCCGGTATCGTATGCTGCTGAGAACGGACACGAAGTTATCCTTGGGTTGCTACTTAATACTGTAGGCGTAAACCTAGACTTAAAAGACACAGCTGGTCGGACGCCGCTATCATATTCTGCTGAGAACGGGCACGAGGGCAACGTCACCCTGCTACTCCGGAATATGGCTATCACCAACTCAAAAGACAAGGCGGGCCGGACGCCGCTATCGTATGCCGCTGAGAATGGGCACGTGGGGAGCCTCAAGCTGCTACTCGAGAATGGGGCCAGCTCTGACTCGGACGACACCGGTCGAACGCCGCTATCGTATGCTACCGCCAACAGTCACATAGCCGTGGTGAAACTGCTGCAATCATATATCACGGCATAATTACGCACAATGTAATATTCGTGATCAAATCACGGTACTATTTAATCCCCAGTGACCTCTCCCTCGGCACCTCACCCACCACACAGCTCCCCTACATAAACACCCCCGACTCATCTCCCCACCAATACCACCCCTGCATCGACCTTCGGTAGGGTAGGGTACGGGAGCTGTGGTCCATCGCTAGTGGTGAAGTGATCGACTAGGGCGGTAGGATGTGAATACCCAGATCGGGAGGTTGGCGCTAGGATGGTGAGGAATACGGTCGTACTGGGGGTTGGGCGGGTGGTTGGTGAGTTGGCGGGTCTAGAGAAGAAGTGGTGCGTCGAGGTCTGCGGGATGTTGGCATACTGGGTGTGGGATTCTAGGTGTGCTGCTGGGGCGGCGGGTTGTTTGAGAGTGTGGTTGCTTGGTAAATGGCGGTGGCACAGTCGGGGGTAATGAAAGTAGTATATAAAGGCCAGGAAATCCGGCGAGTTAGCTTTAGCACACCCCAGTTGTCAAAGATCCAGCCACAGAGACGGGCGAGCCCTTGAGAGATTATGATCCAGGGGGTTTGATGTGTGCGGCGGCTCTGGTGCTGGCGAAAGGATGGCGAATCTTGGTGATGAGTGGGGGGGCGGTGAGAGGGGCGCCGTGACAAGAAGATGCGGCGACAAGAAGATATAACGATGAGAGAGGGCTGCGGTGGCGAGAGATGAGGCGGCCAGAAAACTGTGGCGAAGTTGTTCTATGAGGGGTTACAAAGAACCGGAAGCTTAGTAGACCTGTGGGTGGCAGCACGCCATGTCCATACTCGGTTCTTCGTTTCGCTGTCACCAATGGCTTTCCGCCTCCTGGTCGACAAAGATGCTGTATCTGAACCCATCATCGTTGATAAAAGTAACAACCCCGTGAAGTTGAGAGAAGAGATGCCATTATAGACTACTCAGCTAATATACTATTCCATCCCACTCCCCTCCCCGTGTCATCCTCGCAACGCGCCTGCCTCTTACTGGTATTCCCCCCGCGCAGTCCATGCATCAGATACAGATATTCACAACAGCCACCACCACGGCCCAAACTCCTTAGATCCCTCCACCACTACGTCCCGTCTGGACTGTATACACATTCCCTCCTCCTGCCCCGCTGCGCTCCTTAGCCGCCTCGCTGCGGGCGAACACGGCGCGCCATTTTAGGCCGACGAAGATAGCTGCGGCGCCTCCAAAGGCGGCAATAACGAGTGGTGTGCGCGACGGCCTGGAAGGGGGGGTTAGCTGGAGCTGTGGTGCTTGTTTCCCAGACGAGGGGCAACGGGCGGATTGAGGGCGGGGAGCGGTGAACTTACGGCTTGGGGTGTCCTGGTGCCATTGTGTAGGTTTCTCAGGGAGCGGTGTGTGCTTGTTGAATAGCTCTGGCTCAATTATTGGGTTTTTCGGGGCTCAGGATCTTTCGTTGGGTTTATTCGTTTTTTGGTCGTCTTTGCTGTGTGTATTGTTGTCCTTCACAAGCCGTTGTCTTGTTGTCTTGTCTGCCTGGCTCGTTCGGACGCCCTCGGGAGTCGCGTGTGCAGTGACGTCTTGGGTTCCACCTCTCCAGAGCTATCGGTTATCCCAACAGTTACCCGTCGCTAGTGCCTACAACCTGCGAGTGTGTTGAACGCTCGCTTTGTCTCGGAATGGGTTCTTGAGGGTTTTTCTTCGTTATTTATTGTGTCAGCAAGTCGTTTATCCTCTCTTGGTCTGCAAAGTTATAAACCTTGTCGTTCAACCACGGAAAGCTTTGCACGCGACAACTTTTTACTTGTCTCGGCTTGTCTCAATGGAAGTAGCGCGGGTTTTCCCCGCACTATCTGGGGTTGTTGAGGTCCGAGCTTGGTGCACGGGCCACCATACATTTCAATATATTGGCACATGACTGCACGTTGGGAATATTTTTTGTAATTGAGGGGTTTCCATTGGCCTTTCCATTCTATAAGACATAAGAGGGAGATGTTATTCAAAATGAGCTTCTGTCATATGGAATAAAACATACAGGAGACAAACCGCCCGTACGTTTATCTCCTATATCAAACAAAGGGGCTTGATTCTATCGCCCTCTCAACCTCGATATGGGCGTCGTATCCAAACAGCCAAGGCTGGAATATGGGGCAGACCCTATTGTTGTTTGATCAGATGGAGGATACCCAAGGTAGGATCAAAGATTGGGACGGGCCTTACCAGCTAAGTGGAAATTTCTCCTCGATTGTACGCTTGGAATCAGAGTATTTCTCAAGCAGCGAATCACGCTCCTGCTGCTCAGGGCCATCGCGCATGTGATAAAATGTGCGCTACTCTTCATGTCAGTCACTAGTGCTGGGATCTCGGCTTCATCAGGACTCGTGTCCATCCTCACCATCTTCAGTGACTCTCGTGCTACTGCCTCTCCCCGCGCTTTACGCATAGTTTGGAACATCTGCAAGGCTTGGGGGAGCTGCGATTTGGACGTTATCTTGCCAAGGATCAGACCAATGGTAGCGCCATCTTCGATGGCCGAGTTTGCTCCTTGGGCTAGATATGGGATCATTGGATGGGAGGCGTCACCACTGCTCAGGTGTTAGCTGGGATGAGAGTAAGCCTGCTCATGGATCGATCTTACATGAGAACAAAATTTCCCTTGTCATTTATCCACGTCTCTACTTCTTGTCCTGGAATTAATCAGGCTGTCAGCATTGATCATCCACGGAGTGATCGAAAGTTCCAAGACTCACGATGCATCAGCTTCCACGTCTCGACGACTTTGACGTGGTCCAGGAACCGGGCCAAGCTATGAAAGATCAGCAGCTGCCACTTCTATTGGAATGGTGAAGCGACATTGGGTCCCAATTACGGAAAAGTTCCCTCATTTCTTCGGCTGAGCCCTCCTTCTTAGAAACTCCGGGTGGAAGGTCATCCGGGCGTACAAGGCCAAGACCTAGCGCAGTGCCACTACGAATAGAATATGACACGGCGTGACAGTCAGGCCCAAACCAGATATTAAGTTCTGGATTTGTAATCTTGTCTCTGAGTTCTCCGGCGGGGACGTCTTCTGCATTGATTATGATGCGGTAGACAAGGTCACCTGTCGCTTCGGGGTGGTCTTGTTTCCCCAAAAGAACTTCTCGACACCGCGACCATATTCCATCGGCGCCGATGACAAGGTCACCTTTGAATTCTAGACCGGCTGCTGATTTTACTCGCCCACTGTCCACATCAATCTCAACAACTTTAGTGCCGAAATGAAACTCTACCCCGAGGTCCTTGGCTCGATCATAAAGACCTTTTTGAACATCCACCCGGGAGATATTCAGTGTCTCAGACCCATACTTTCTCTTCAAGCCGAGGCCATAATTTTGCTCTCTAAACAGAATGGTCCCATCTGAATACCGACGGAAGTTCATTGAACTTGGTCTCGTCGCAGAGCTCCAGAAGGACTCAGATAGTCCCCATCTCTTCAATAGTTTCGCGGCGTTAGGAGTCACCTGGATCCCTGCACCGGTCTGTATTTATTGTGAGAACTTATTAGTATCATACAAAATCCGATGCACTCCGGAATAGACACAGCCTTCACGACAACGTACCTCGGCAAGCTCCTTTGCGGCTTCAATAACCGTAACATGGTGTCCCGATAGGGCACATTGGATACTGGCAGATAGGCCGCCCATGCCGCCACCAACAATGATTATATCCAATCGGTAGCTGTTGGTAGCATCTGGCAAATCATCCTGCCTTTGGGCTACCAAGTTCGATAAAATGGACCATATATTCGCAAGAAACTCCATGGTGATAGATGAGAGGTTGGAAGAAGCAGTTGCAAGGGCCTGCTTCGTTTGATCATCCAGCCGACTTTCTCCCAGGTAAGATCGTCTCGACCTCCGAATATATATTTCTTTTCGACTGCCCTTTTGCTGATAAGCGAAGTTATAGCGTATATTGTACAAGCTGAGGATGAAACCTCCTGTTCAAGCACGGGTGGTTACAGTGCAGCTTTGGAAGGTTCTCGGTTCTCAAACTGAGCGAATCTAGGGGCGTAGCGACATTCACCATTCGCACCAGCTAGATTGGTGCCCTCTCTCCCATCAAACCAGTCACCTAAATGGCGTGGCCTGTGTCTCACCACTAAACGGATAGATTCTTCTTTTTGACTGAGGTCTCTTCCGTGTCCGCGGTGAGGGAGCGGCACGGATGTCTTGTGCGACAGTGTGCAAGTCGCACCAAGCTCACTAAAGCAGAACAGCGTCCCTAAGGGTTATGCGATATGTCATCAAGGGGTTATCGAGTGATAGAAATCTTTTACAAATGTAGACCACGTCGCTCTGTCTTAGAAGCTTGTGCTCGGATACCGAGACTCCTTTTTTCACTCACGCCGGCATCGATACGTTCGGAAATATCACCACTGCCCACTCTACAAACTTCATTTCGTACCCAGCAGTTTCTCATCAAGCTGCATTCCACGTCCTCAACCATGTCCATCCCCAAAACTGAGGCCTCCGGCACCGAACCCGGCAGCGGCAAAGTCATCAGCCCCATCTTCCTCACCCACATCGTCTTCCGCACCGCCAACCTCCAACGCGTGATCGACTTCTGGACCCTCTTCCTCGGCGCCACAGTCGTATTCCAGAACGACATTGTCGCATTCCTCCAATACGACGATGAGCACCATCGCATCGCCTTCATCTCCGATCCCGGCGCGCAACCACAGCTAGGGGCGAGCAAGGGGGCGGGGATGCACCACGTCGCCTTCACTTTCGCAAGCCTTGCGGATCTGGTGCTGGCGTATAAACAACGCAAGGAACTGGGTGTATTGCCTACGTGGTGTGTGAATCATGGGCCGACGACGAGTATGTATTATACGGATCCGGATGGGAATCGGGTTGAGACGCAGGTGGATAATTTTGATGACCCGGGAGAGGCGACGGAGTTTATGCAAGGGGCATTGTTTGCGGAGAATCCGTTGGGGACAGATTTTGATCCGGAGGAGTTGGATAGGAAGATACAGAGTGGCGTTGAGGATAGTGTCCTTAAGAAAAGAGTTGAGATTGGGCCGAGGGTGGTTGCGCCGTGAGACGGGACTTTGCTTATTGTAGCTTTGCTTACTGTAGTTGCAAATTCATGGAGTCATATTCTCAACGGCAGTTCTCACACAATATACAGGATATGCAACGAACCTTTTAGGTGCATAGATAAAGTTCAACCTACAAACTTAGATTCTACCCCCTATTAAGCGTATTCCCAGCCCCCTTCGGATTCTCCTCCACATATTCATCCCACGCTCTCGCCTTCACCGTCTCCGCCTCGCCCTTCTCATAGTCATCCTCATCAGGCTCCGCGATAATGCCACTTGCCTCTCCGCCACCCTCGATGATCCCTCCACGTTTCCTCTCCTCCTCCAAGTACTCATCAATACTCATCGTCGGCAGGTTATGCCCCGACCTGAAGACCCCATCTTGAAGCTGCTTCCGGCCACCAGTCAACGTAAACACCTTTAGTGGCTTCCCGCTCTTATCCAGTAGCGGCCCTGCTGAGTTGTTCGCGGCGAGTAACTCCGAAATGGGCCGGTCAAGGCGGTCGGAGTAGTCAGCACCAGTGCGTCCGCCTGTGCGCTCGCGGTAATCGCGTGCGAGGGCTTCGGGGCCAGGCGGTGGTGTGGGTGGCTTTGAGGCTAATACGGACATCTCAAGATTGAGGGATTCAAGGTTCTGGAATGTGTTATGGGTAGAGAGTGTGATGTTGGCGAGGTGGAGGTCGCGGATTGCATCGTCATCTTGGGAGAGGTAGGCAGGGTTGCGGGAGAGGAACTTGGAGATCTGTTAGCATCATATACTGGGAGTATATAGAGGTGCTGGTTCTGGAAAACGTACATCGATCTTCTGCTTCAGGTCTTTCTCCAGCTTAAAGTTTTCGATCTTCGCAGCCCGCCGTGCGGTGAAGTCTGTCGTTGATATTGTGGAAAAGGTAGTGGGGTTCTCATTATATGCCTCGTTGAGCTTTTTGGAGCTGCCAGATAGGACTGCATAGCTGTCGAGACGGTTGAGGAAGCGCTCGTATGCAACTCGTGCCAGTGTGAGGGCGGTCTGTCTGTCGGGGTTCGAGGAACGCGTGTAGAGGTCGCCGAGGTGGTAGTCGATGAGGAGGTATCTGAGAGGCTGGTCAGCAGGCATTTCACATCAAGCCCTCACATCAGTGAACTCACGGAAGGTCGCCAGTAGTTATGTCCTCGAGTATCTCGTTGGGGCTGAACAGGGACTGCCTGTCTGCAAGTACGCGGCACTCTTCGTAGCTTCCAACTGCCGCTGCAAGGCTATCATGGTATGTACTGCTGTTCCTGTCGTAGGTTTGCTCAATCTCTTGCCTCTTCCTCTCTGCTTGCGCAAAGAGCGATTTGATATTTTGGTCCTCCATGGTGTATGTATGAGACGAGGCTGAATCGCAACAACGGAGTTTCTATGTTTTGTGGTGGGGGGACGAGGCTGTGGCTTTGAGCTTTGGAACACAGTTGGCTTGGCAAAGGCGGTGAAGCTGAGCACGCTGCCCATCGCGAACCAACTCCATCTCGTCTCGTCTTCTTAATAACGTCACTCACTCAACATGCAAATTCACAGTAAATAATGGGTAGTCTATAAACTAGAGCTAGGTATACTATTATTTTGAAGTGTCTTTAATCTTCTTGAGACTCGAATTTGTGTTCAGGCATTTTCAGGCCGGCGTGGGCGTTTGTTTATCCCAATTTTATGTTGTTTGCTACAGTTCATACGTGAGCGGAGCATCGTGTTTGTTTCTTTGTTTTCGGGACGCATTTCCCCTTTCTGGAACTTATTCGCTTGCTACTCTCTCTCCGTCACTCATAACATTGCCCAGCCCATCCGAGCCTTCCTTGCACATTCACTATCAGCCCTTTACTATTGGGATTCACTATCAGCCCTTTACTATTGGGGTTTATTAACCGTCACCTCTGCTACGAAAGTAGTCCTCTCATTTTATTTATTCTTTGACTGCCCAATTTCCAGCATATATCTGGTGCAATATATCAAAAGCTTGGTATAGCTGCACCAATGCATGACGCAAATAGAGTCGGTAGTTCTCCGGATGGTGACAATATGGATCTTGAAATTACTCAAGTGACCACACCCGAGCCATCTACAACTCCACGTAACGAGGTAGATTCAATGCCTCTTACAGCGTCAGTGGCCAGCGCTTCCAGCATGCAAGTTCAGGAAGTTATGGTGCCAGCCTTGGCAACCAGATCGACACAAGCCGTCATCGAGGACCTCCGTCGTCGTGGACTTCACCCAAAAGAACCCACATCTGACAAAGAGTCCGTTGCAGACGGTGTTGAGGAGGTGTTCAGAAGCCCGGAAGAGGAAGGTGCTATATCTGAGGCTATTGAAGATGGAGATGGAGGGAATGAGACGGAGAGTGACGAAGAAGAGCCAGCACATCTCAGCGAAAACCAAGAATTGTCCTACGAAAAAACAGTTCGCGAGTCATATATCCGAAGTCGGGTTCTCCAGGCCAACAAAGTCTCAACTGCTCTAGAAACTAAAGACGATGACAAGCAGTCCGTCAAATGGCTAATCAAGGACAGCGGTAGCCAGGAGATTATATCCAGCCCGAGAGAATACCAGATCGAGCTTTTCGAGAGAGCAAAGACCCAGAATATCATTGCAGTGCTAGATACCGGTTCTGGCAAAACGCTAATCGCCGCCCTACTCTTACGCCATGTGATAGATGAGGAACTGGAGCGTCGCGCAAACGGAGGCGATAAACGCATTGCTTTCTTCCTTGTGGACTCGGTCGCGCTCGTGTTTCAACAATACGCTGTTCTCAAGTGCAATCTGAACCAAAAAATGGAGCAGTTTTGCGGAGATATGGGTTGCGACCTCTGGAGCAAGGAGCTTTGGGAGAAGCATTTAAACGAGAACATGGTCATAGTGTGTACTGCTGAAGTCCTATTTCAATGCTTGCACCACTCTTTTATTACGATGAAGCAAATCAACCTCCTCATATTCGATGAAGCCCATCATGCAAAACGAAATCACGCCTATGCCAGGATCATCAAAGACTTCTATGCCTCCGAGCCTGATCAGTCATTGCTTCCTAGAATCTTTGGAATGACGGCTTCCCCGGTTGATGCGAGGACGAATATAAAAAAGGGGGCAGCAGAGCTCGAGGCTCTACTGCACAGCCAGATAGCTACTGCGTCTGATGCAAGCTTGTTACAGTATACCAACAAGAAAACAAAGGAAGAGCTGGCGACTTACGATCCTCTCCCTCCCTCGACTGAAAGCCAATTGTTCAAAAGGGTTCATCAGTTGGTCGGGGGGGTTAAGGAGTGTTCGAAGCCATTGGAGTACGCAATAATGGCTAGCTCTGACCTGGGCAGCTGGGTAGCGGACCAGGTACTGTTAATCAGTTTTACAGGGGAAGAGGTCAAGAAGCTGGAGGCAAAGATTGAAAGCAACTTTCACAAACAAGCCCAAATCGACCCAATACCTCTAGGCAATCTCGAAAGTAGAAAAGAAAGGTTTCAAAGTGCACAACAGATTATTATGGCGCATGTTTTTGCATCTCCACAGCTATCCTGCAGTCACCTTTCGTCCAAAGTACTGGGACTTGCCGGCTACCTTCGTGAGCGATTTGAACGAACTACATTCGATAAATGTATCGTTTTCGTCAGGCAGAGGTACACAGCAAAGCTCTTGGCAGATTTGTTTGCAAGGCCTCAGATAGGCACTCCACACCTCCGGGTCGGGTCATTGGTAAGATATCCGCGCAGATAATTATTCCTGTGCTATATTTCAACTTTTCAATTACCCTTCAACCATACTAATTGCCTGATACAGACAGGTACCCGAAATAGAAATGGAACAGACCTCGAGGCATCCTTCCGAAATCAAGTAATCACCTTGAGGAGGTTCAGACAGGGCGAGATAAATTGCCTCTTTGCAACTTCTGTTGCAGAGGAAGGCCTGGATATTCCAGACTGCAATCTCGTCATTCGATTTGATCTCTACTCGACGGTCATCCAGTATATCCAATCACGGGGCAGGGCAAGACAAACTAACTCCAGCTATATTCATTTCATTGAACATGGTAATAAGGAGCAGGAGGCTCTTGTTAGAGAGGTCCGCCGGAATGAAAATATCCTTAAAGAGTTTTGCCAGGCCTTACCTGAAGATCGCTTACTCTCCGGAAACAACTACAATATGGATTACTTCCTCGCCAAAGAGAGAAACATAATGCGAACATATACAGAGCCCTCGACGGGTGCAAAGTTGACATATAGGATGAGCCTAAGTGTGCTGGCAAATTTCGTGGCGTCTCTTCCACACAGCAGCGAAAGCACACCACACCCCGAATATATGATGACGGCCATGGGCGCGAAATATGTTTGTGAAGTTATACTTCCAGAGAACTCGCCTGTTCATGGTGCAATTGGGCGCCCAGCAAATACAAAGCAGGTTGCAAAATGCTCTGCGGCATTTGAAGCTTGCCTCAAGCTTAGAAAAGGAAAGCACCTCGACGAGTATCTGTTATCGACATTCAAAGATCGAGGCCCAGCAATGCGCAATGCCCACTTAGCAATAACATCCAAAGCCAACACGGACTACGATATGCGTATGAAGCCTTCTATGTGGGCGGCTGGTGAGGCACCGACCGAATTGTTCTTGACGATTCTGTCATTGGAAGACCCGGACCAGTTAGATCGTCCATCGCAGCCACTTGGGTTGCTCACACGTGGGCCCTTGCCACGAATTCCACAATTCCAGTTGTTCTTTGGTCGCGGTAAGCATACTGCAGCTGTGTCAACAGCTGTGGGCGGTTTTGGGGTCAACTCCGATACACTGGAATTAATCAATACTTTCAGCCTAAGGGTATTCAAGGATATTTTCAGCAAAGAGTATGAATCTAATCCCACTAAAATGCCATATTTTATGGTCCCAATTTCCAATACATACGCCAAAGGCCAGACGAGGTTGCCGGCGGACTTGATTTCATGGGACATTCTGAAAACAGTCAGTGATAATCAGTGGCTTACATGGGACGAATCAACACCAGAATCCTTTTTTGAGGACAAATACATTCTGGACCCTTTCGACGGGTCGCGGAAAATATGGGCGATGAAAGTAACGCACGAGTATAAGCCACTGGATGCCGTGCCACCAAACACAGCTGCTCGTTCGGCGAGAAAGAATAACTCGAACATCCTTGAGTATTCCTGCAGCTTGTTTAAAGTAGCAAGAAGCAGGAGAACATTCAGTGAAACCCAGCCCGTTATCGAAGGCGAGGTTATTCCTTTTCGTCGAAACTTCCTAGATGATCACGACGATCCGGCTACTTCAGGGCCGACGAAATGCTACGTGGTCCCAGAGCCTCTTACCATATCAGCAGTAAGTACTCCAGATTTTTGTAATGACACACGCTAATTGTTGCAGCTCCCGACTACAATCGTCGCCATGGCGTACACGTTTCCTGCCATTATTCACCGCATTGAATCCTATCTCATCGCTGTCGAGGCCTGCTCCATGCTGCATCTCCCTATTTCAGCCGATTTGGCACTCGAGTGCATGACTAAAGATTCTCAAAACACTGACGAGCACGGCGAAGAACAGGTTGAGTTCCAGAGAGGCATGGGAAATAATTATGAACGGCTTGAGTTCCTCGGAGACTGCTTCTTGAAAATGGCGACGTCAATCTCGCTCTACACACTCCACCCAGACAGCAACGAGTTTGACTTCCACGTCAAACGTATGTTGATGATTTGCAACAAGAACCTTATGGACGTAGCCTTGCAGCTGAAATTATACGAGTTCATTCGTTCCCAGGCATTTAGTCGGTAAGCAACTAGGGATATCAGCATATCTATTCTCACTGACGCATCTGTAGCCGAGCGTGGTATCCAGAAGGCCTCGTTCTCAAGAAAGGCAAAGCTGCTCAAGCTCCCAAAACGCACAAATTGGGCGACAAAACAATAGCTGATGTGTCGGAAGCATTAATTGGTGCCGCGTTACTCACACCATCTAATGGTCATGCAATGGATCACGCAGTGAGGGCTGTCACAGAACTTGTCTGCAGCACTGATCATGCCATTGAAAAATGGGAAGATTACTTCAAGGGCTACACCAAGCCAAAGTATCAGATTGCAGCTTCAACGGCGTCCCAGCGTAACCTTGCTGAGCAAATCGAAATTTCTCACAACTACCACTTCCACTATCCTCGACTCCTCCGCTCGGCGTTTATCCACCCATCGTATCCATTTGCGTACGAACGGGTGCCTAATTATCAGAGACTTGAATTTCTAGGAGATTCATTGCTTGATATGGCTTGTGTCAACTTCCTCTTTCATCGATTTCCAGCAAAAGACCCACAATGGTTGACAGAACACAAGATGGCGATGGTGTCTAATCAATTCCTTGGCGCTCTTTGCGTAAAACTTGAATTCCATACGCAGTTGCTGCAATTTAACCCGATTATCCAGAGCAGCATTATCGAATATGTGTGTGAAGTCACAGAAGCCCGTCAGCAAGCTGAACAAGATGCTATTCGGGATGGCAAGCGTGCTTCAGACTGCGCTCGCGATTATTGGCTCCATACCAAGCTCCCTCCAAAATGTCTACCAGATATCATTGAAGCATACATTGGAGCAATTTTTGTCGACTCGTCTTTCAACTACGGAGAAGTAGAGCGATTCTTCGACCTTCATGTGAAGTGGTACTTTGAGGATGTGACTCTATATGACACGTTCGCCAACAAGCATCCAGTAACTTTTCTTCACAAGTTCCTTCAACAGAACATGGGATGTGCGAAATATAGGATTACTGCGTCATCGATGCCAGACGACAGCAGCGGGACGCCCCCTAAAATCCTCGCGACCGTGATGATCCATAGCCAGGTACTAGTCGGCGTGGAGAGAGACAGCGCCAGATATGCAAAGATTGCCGTCGCTCAGCAGGCATTAGAAATCCTGAAAGGAGGAACCCTTGCCGGGTTCAGGCAAACGTACAGGTGCGACTGTAAGGAGAAGGGGCTCGATGTGGCGGATTGCGAGATGGAGGAAGCTGCAGAGGAATCACTGGAAGGCCACATGGGCATCCAGACGTTAGACATGGAGTCGGAGATGGGGATGGATATTGGAATGGAAAGCAGTCGAAACGGCTCGATCAGTTCAGCTTAATGGGAGGATAAATATAGACCATACAAGCTGTCAAGATCTGGGCATAATTTGCTGTGGCACGGATACCATTTTGCAACCAGCCACCATAGCTCAACCCGTAGTTGTCGAAATTCGAGATGCTCCCACAGCCTAGCCTATTCTCATGGAGATGTCACATAATGAAGTTACCGATTTGTCAAACTTCCCGAATAGGTCGATTGGTAAGAAAGTTTTTATTCACAATGAATTTTATTTCGTGAAATGATTTAAATTAAATCGCGGATCACACAATCCCAAATCGTGATTTAATTACTTGTCCACTTTACCGCAAAAGAAATATACGGTGGCTTGGCATTAAATAATCGCTCCATACAGATTACAAGTATAAATACCAAAAAAATATGCTGCCACCACTTGAGGATATTGATAGTGGCTAGAACGCGCCGAGGCCTGAAGCGAGTTCGGAACGATAGAGATGTGCTGACTAATAATGGGCTACCAGTCTTTGCAGGACGGTGAGTGCCCTTTGTGCAGATTTTCTCGTCAGGTACTCATATTGACCAATGAAAATTCCGAATTGGTCTTAAGCTTTTTTTAGCGCTTGACGAATAATGACATGGGTTCCAACATATTTTTTTGGCAGAACTTCAGCTTCGACTTTCTGACTGTGAGATTTACGCCCACCAATCTCACGCAGAGTCTTTTCCCCTCTACTTGATGTTCAATTGTGTCTAATCTGCGGCCTTGTTCTCCGTCTTGATTGACTGTGAGATACTTAGATTGAACTTCTAAGGCGGCTCTAGGGCTTTTGCCGCCCATCTTCGACGAGCTCAGAGATTTACGAATACCCCGCCATACATCGTACATATCGGACGACGGCACATAGCCACTCACAATCATGGCCGAAACAACATACGTCCCGATCTCAGCTCGGCTGCGCGGCAGCACCGACGAGAGCCTTGTCGCACTCGAACTCCAAGATGGCGTCGTGTACCAAGGTTACAGCTTCGGTGCCCCGAAGAGCATTGCTGGAGAATTGGTCTTCCAGACAGGAATGGTCGGATACCCAGAATCTGTGACTGACCCGTCTTACCGGGGCCAAATCCTCGTCATTACATTTCCTCTTGTAGGAAACTATGGCGTACCCTCCCGGGAAACAATGGACGAACTCCTCAAGGATGTTCCGCTCCACTTCGAATCCTCGGAGATTCATATTGCTGGCTTAGTCGTTGCCTCTTATGCGGGCGAGGACTATAGCCACTATCTTGCCACATCCTCCCTTGGAGCATGGCTGAAGGAGCAGGGAGTGCCCGCCATGTACGGTGTCGACACAAGAGCCCTCACCAAGAGAATCCGGGACGAAGGTAGTATGCTGGGGCGGATGCTCCTGCAGAAGCAAGGCCTTACTAATGGCAACGCTACCCGTCTGTCGGAGGACTGGCGCTCGGGTTTTGAGACTGTGGAGTGGTCCAACCCGAACGCTACAAACCTGGTTGCAGATGGTGAGCTCTCCTCAAATGCCCCCTCGAATATTTCTGACTGTAGACAAAGTCTCGATCAAGGCTCCGAAATTATACTCTCCCAAGCCTTCCGACGCTCTCATCCACCCCTCTGGCCGCCCGGTCCGAGTACTGTGCTTGGATGTCGGACTCAAGTACAACCAACTGAGGTGTCTCGTCAGGCGTGGTGTTGAGGTCCTTGTCTGCCCATGGGACTACGACTTCCCCACCCTTGCCGGCAAGGATTACGACGGCCTCTTCATCTCCAACGGTCCAGGTGATCCAGCTATGATGACTAAAACTGTCAACCATATCAAAGCCGCCGTTAAAGAGAACCGCACCCCAATCTTCGGTATCTGCCTCGGTCACCAGCTCCTCGCGAGGGCATCTGGCGCAAGCACCTTGAAGATGAAGTTTGGTAACCGCGGCCACAATATTCCATGCACGAACATGTTGACTGGAAAATGTCACATTACTTCCCAGAACCATGGTTATGCCGTGGATACCGCTTCATTGCCCGCAGAATGGGAGGAGCTTTTCGTCAACGCCAACGATGGCTCGAACGAGGGTATCCGCCACGTTAGCAAGCCACACTTCAGTGTCCAATTCCATCCCGAAAGCACACCTGGCCCAAGAGATACCGAATCCCTATTTGATGTTTTCATCAACACTATCGTCAAGACTCTCGGTGATGCCACCCAATTGGACCTCCCGGTGCACTTCCCTGGAGGCGAGGCTGCCGAGACGGCAAGACTAAACCCCAGAGTTGATGTCAAGAAGGTTTTGGTTCTTGGAAGTGGTGGTCTTAGCATTGGCCAGGCCGGCGAGTTTGATTACTCTGGAAGCCAGGCTATCAAGGCCCTGAAGGAGGAAGGCATTTACACCGTGCTGATCAACCCGAATATTGCCACCATTCAGACGTCAAAGGGCCTTGCTGACAAGGTCTACTTCCTCCCAGTCACTGCCGACTTTGTCCGCAAGGTGATTCTGTACGAGCGCCCCGATGCCATCTATGTCACCTTCGGTGGCCAAACTGCGCTACAGGTCGGAATTCAATTGAAGGATGAATTCGAGGGACTCGGCGTTAAGGTCCTCGGAACCCCAATTGACACCATCATCACAACTGAAGATCGTGAACTTTTCGCCAGAAGCATGGAATCGATCGGCGAGAAGTGCGCCAAGTCTGCCTCCGCAAGCACTGTCGAGGAGGCCATGCACGTCGTCAAAGACATTGGTTTCCCCGTCATTGTTCGCGCAGCTTATGCCCTTGGTGGCTTAGGCTCTGGCTTTGCTGACAACGAAGCCGAGTTACTAGAGCTCTGCCAGAAGGCGTTTGCTGCCTCTCCTCAAGTCTTGATCGAGCGCAGTATGAAGGGCTGGAAGGAGATTGAATACGAGGTCGTCAGAGATGCTAGGGACAACTGCATCACTGTTTGTAACATGGAGAACTTCGACCCTCTCGGTATCCATACCGGAGACTCAATTGTCGTTGCTCCATCGCAGACACTGTCCGATGAAGATTACAACATGCTCCGTACCACTGCTGTCAACGTCATTCGCCATCTCGGCGTCGTCGGAGAGTGCAACATCCAGTACGCTCTCAACCCATTGTCCCAGGAGTACTGCATTATCGAGGTCAACGCTAGACTTTCCCGTTCCTCCGCTTTAGCTTCCAAAGCTACTGGATACCCATTGGCGTTTATCGCTGCCAAACTTGGCCTTGGTATCCCCTTGAATGAGATCAAGAACTCCGTCACTAAGGAAACCTCTGCTTGCTTCGAGCCATCTCTGGATTACGTCGTTGTTAAGATGCCAAGATGGGACTTGAAGAAGTTCAGTCGTGTCTCTACCGAGCTTGGTTCCTCCATGAAGAGTGTGGGTGAGGTCATGAGCATCGGTAGGACATTCGAGGAAGCCATCCAGAAGGCCATCAGATCCATCGATGTCCACAACCTCGGATTCAACGAGACTCCAGCCTTGATGTCCATCGACGATGAGCTCCAGACCCCATCCGACCAGCGTCTTTTCGCCATTGCAAATGCAATGCACGAAGGCTATTCGGTTGACAAGATCCACAACATGACCAAGATTGATAAGTGGTTCCTCGGCAAGCTCAAGGGCCTCGATGACTTTTCCAAGTACATGACCACATTTGACACAAGCAGCATCTCGATTGACCTCCTGCGACAAGCAAAGCAGCTTGGTTTCTGTGATCGCCAGTTGGCGAAATTCTGGAGCTCGACTGAGTTGGCTGTAAGAAGGCTCAGAACCGAGGCTGGCATCACTCCTTTTGTCAAGCAGATCGATACGGTGGCAGCTGAGTTCCCTGCTTTCACCAATTATCTCTACATGACATACAATGGCTCCGAGCACGATTTGGAATTTAACGACAATGGTGTGATGGTCCTCGGATCTGGAGTGTACAGAATTGGTTCATCTGTCGAGTTCGACTGGTGCTCCGTCAGGGCTATCCGCACTCTTCGTGAGAGCGGATACAAGACTGTCATGGTTAACGTAAGTTTAAGATTCTTCTTTTTGTTTCCCCCACCAGATGCGCCTTCCCTCTGTACTATTGATTAAATCACGTGAATTATGCCCATCAAGGGAACTCACGTGACGCACCCCCTATATATTCTCATCTCAATCTCTATCATCATATATTGTCATTACCATTGCTAACGAAGGGAGATGAACCCTGAGACCGTATCCACAGATTATGATGAAGCCGACCGTCTGTATTTCGAAACTATCAACCTGGAGACTGTTCTCGACATTTACCAGCTCGAATCATCCAGCGGCGTTCTCATGGCCATGGGTGGCCAGACGCCTCAGAACATTGCACTACCATTACACCGCTTCAATGTCAAAGTATTGGGAACATCTCCTGAGATGATTGACAATGCCGAGAACAGATACAAGTTCTCTCGCATGTTGGACAGAATCGAGGTTGATCAGCCCACGTGGAAGGAGCTGACAAGCTTCGAGGAGGCAAAGGAGTTCTGTAACAAGGTTTCATACCCTGTGCTGGTTCGCCCTTCATATGTCCTCTCTGGAGCAGCAATGAACACGGTATACTCTGAGCCGGATCTTGAGGCATACCTCAAGCAAGCTTCCGAGGTTTCTCGCGAGCACCCAGTCGTCATTACCAAGTACATTGAGAACGCCAAAGAAATCGAGATGGACGCAGTTGCCAAGGACGGTGTGATGGTCGGCCATTTCATTTCTGAGCACGTCGAGAATGCTGGTGTCCATTCTGGAGACGCCACTCTTATTCTCCCACCCCAAGACTTGGAGGCTACAACCATTAAGCGCATCGAGGAGGCAACTCGCAAGATTGGTATGGCTTTGAACATTACAGGCCCATACAATATCCAATTTATCGCCAAGGATAACGACATCAAGGTTATCGAGTGCAATGTCAGAGCGTCTCGTTCGTTCCCATTCGTCTCCAAGGTTATGGGAGTCGACCTTATTGAGCTGGCCACCAAGGCAATCATGGATATCCCATTCGAGGCATACGCACCTACAACACTGGTACCAGGAACGGTCGGTGTCAAGGTCCCCCAGTTCAGTTTCTCCCGACTTTCTGGAGCTGACCCGGTCTTGGGTGTTGAGATGGCTTCTACGGGAGAAGTGGCTTCATTTGGAAGAGATAAATATGAGGCTTACCTCAAAGCTTTGATCTCCACTGGCTTCAAACTTCCAAAGCGCAACATCCTTCTATCCATCGGATCTTTCAAGGATAAGAATGAGATGCTTCCGTCAGTGAAGAAGCTGCAGGCTCTGGGCTACAAACTTTTTGCCACGGCTGGTACCGCCGATTTCTTCCAGGAGCATGGCATTCGGGCTCAGTATCTTGAGATCTTGGCCGAGGAGGACGACCAAAAGTCGGAATACTCCCTGACGCAGCATCTTGCGAATAATATGATTGATCTTTACATCAATCTGCCATCCAGCAATCGCTACAGAAGACCTGCAAACTACATGTCAAAGGGCTACAAGACTCGCAGAATGGCCGTCGACTACCAGACTCCTCTTGTGACCAATGTCAAGAACGCCAAGATCCTCATCGAGGCAATCGCAAGACATTACGATATGGAAATCACCACCCGCGATTACCAGACCAGCCACCGAACGGTTGTTCTTCCAGGCCTCGTTAACATCCAAGCTTTCCTGCCAGGCGTCGCCACGGCCGGAAGCAATGATCTGCAAACCGTGACCGAGGCATCCATTGCCGCTGGTTTTACCATGATCAGAGTCATGCCCGTTGGCTTGGATAGTTGCATCACTGATGCGAGAACATTAGATATTGCACAGGCCAACAGCAGACAAGGCGCAAGCTGCGACTACAACTTCTCTGTCGCTGCAACTTCTTCCAATTCTGAGCAAATTAGCTTGATCGCTGGAGAAGTTGGATCGTTGTTTATCCCATTCAACCACCTTAATGATAACATCAGCAAGGTCGCAGCCGTTACTGCTCACTTTGATTCTTGGCCAACCTACAAGCCAATCATCACCGATGCCAAGGTGACCGACCTTGCCTCAATCCTGCTCCTCGCCAGTCTGCACAGCCGGAATGTTCATGTCACAAATGTCACCACCAAGGAGGATATTAGACTCATCGCCATGAGCAAAGATAAGGGACTCACAGTCACCTGTGATGTTTCCATTTATTCTCTATTCGTTTCTCAAAAGGAGTATCCTGATTGCTCTTTCTTGCCAACGGCACCGGACCAAGCCGCTCTTTGGGAGCATTTGAGTACCATCGATGTCTTCTCGATTGGCAGCGTGCCATACCAGCTTGCCCATGCTCTTGGTGAGAAGGCCACACCAGCAGTCGGAATTTCAGATGCCCTCCCCCTACTCTTCTCCGCTGTTGCAGACGGAAGATTGACTGTCGACGATATCAAGACTCGTCTCCATGATAACCCAGTCCGCATCTTTGAGCTCCATGAGCAAGTCGGTGCTTCCGTCGAGGTAGAGATTGACAGGCCTTACGCAAAGGCTGCCAGTCCAGTTTGGTCTCCATTTGTAGGCAAGATTCTCCGCGGATCCGTCCAAAGGGTTATTTTCAACGATAAGACCGCTTGCCTCGATGGCGAGCCCTGCGAAGGAGGAGCACAAGGAAAGGATATGTCTTCGCATGTGCTTGTCCAGGTGCCGCCATCTCCAGCTGTCAAGGGCATTCAATCTCCGCTTCTCAGCCCAATGGTTGAGGCTACGGATCGCTCAAAGGCACGACGCACATCCTCTCTACTTGGCCAACAACCTGGGCCACGAGCATTCAGTCGTCAGAGAGCTCTTGAGGGCTCGGCTCTTCCCAACCAACCATCAAAGACCGGGCCAACTGAGGAATACGGTGTTCCATTGTACCCTCAGCCATCTATATCGCCATCCTTGCAATCGCTGCTTGCCCGCTCGCCATTCAAGAACCAGCACGTCGTTTCCGTTACGCAGTTCACACGCTCTGATCTCCACGTGTTGTTCACCGTTGCACAAGAGATGCGTTTGGGTGTTCAACGCGAAGGTGTCCTTGACATCCTGAAGGGACGGGTCTTGTGCACCATGTTCTACGAGCCTAGCACGCGTACCTCGACCTCATTCGATGCCGCCATGCAGCGCCTTGGAGGCCGCACTATTGCAATCTCTACAGAGCACTCGAGCACTGTCAAGGGTGAAAGCCTCCAGGACTCCCTGCGCACTCTCGCATGTTATGGTGATGCAATCGTACTCCGCCACCCAGAGGAGAACTCGGTTGATATCGCAACCAAGTACTGCCCCGTTCCAGTCATCAATGGCGGCAATGGAAGCAAGGAGCACCCTACGCAGGCATTCCTGGACCTGTTCACGATTCGCGAAGAGCTCGGCACTGTAACTGGCCTGACAATCACCTTCACGGGAGATCTACTCCACGGTCGCACCGTGCACTCGCTGTGCAAGCTGCTGCAATATTATGACGTACAAGTCCAACTTGTGTCCCCTCCTCAGCTTGCACTCCCAGCCGACATCCGAGACATGCTCAAGGCGTCTGGCCAGCTCGTCTTGGAGGCCACTGAGCTTACCCCGGATATCGTGGCGAAGAGTGATGTGCTCTACTGCACCCGTGTCCAGAAGGAGAGATTCGCTGATCTCGCTGAGTATGAGAGGCTCAAGGATACATTCATCATTGATAACAAGACGTTGAAGGCTGCAAAGCCAAGCATGGTTGTCATGCACCCGCTTCCAAGGAACGCGGAGGTTGCGGGAGAGGTGGACTTCGACCAGCGCGCTGCATACTTTAGACAGGTGAGTCACATTCCTCAATTCTACGGCTCGCACAAAATACTGACTACTGGCGTACAGATGAGATACGGACTTTACTGCCGCATGGCGCTGTTGGCGCTTGTTATGGCACCATAAATGAGTGGGGAGCGGTTTAGTTGACCATTTCTCAACATTACAGATTGAAATTTGTGAGGGAGTTTGTCCTATAGATTGCACACGAGGTGGATTTTTTATTTGCATTTCTCTTGGCGTAGCTAGGCGGAGGTCGTAGATTTTAAAAAGTACTGCATTTTAAATAATGATGGGATGTGGTGTAAATGGGTTGTTTGAAGTATATACACTTCGGTTGTATTTTATGGGTTGGGTTGGTGGTGTGTGTTACGTGTTGTGTGTATATATTGTATATATGTGTTTAACGTATTTCACATGCGAGTTGCCCACCCGAGCGAGTGAACAACCAAAACACTAAAACGCGTCAACTTGACAAAAGTCAACATGCCACTACCACCACAAGCTACACCCTCTATTCAGGAGGGTAGGATTGTTCTAGCTATCCAAGCAATCAAACAAGGGCATATTCAAAGTGTCTGGGCAGCTGCTACATCATATGACGTACCATATTCAACTCTGTATAGACGACTTCGCAGCATGACTTCTCGACGCGACTCTACTCCCAACTCACGAAAATTGACTCCGTACGAAGAGTCAGCTCTTGTTCAGTATATTCTCAACCTAGATTCACGTAGATTCCCGCCCTAGCCACAAGCTGTACAAGAAATGGCAGACCTTCTACTCTCCGAACGAGGCGAGAGCCCTGTTGGGATAAACTAGACTACAAACTTCATAAAGCGTTGTACAGAAATCAAAGCAAAGTTCAGTTGAAAGTACGATTATAAACGAGCAAAATGCAAAGATCCAAAGATAATTCAAGAGTGGTTTTCTCTTGTACGAAACACAGTTGCAAAATATGGCATCTTAGAGCAGG